>CM068308.1:18024818-18120904 GCA_034768735.1 Schistosoma mekongi | reverse complement strand
AACTTTAAAATTGTCTGAAAATGGTCAATTATTCACTATTTCTTTTTCATACATTTTATTTTCTAAGGAATTTTCTATTTTTTTATGACATACTATTCTTGGTTGTTTTATTTTCGGCTTCTCGATATGAACATCATACAACATTATTGATTTTAGTGGCGACCATCTGGAAATGATTTTCTTTTCTTGTTCACATAATATATTTGTTGTCTGCTTTCATAACTACTATATATTGTTTTTATTATTATCTTGAACTAATTGTAGTACATCCCAATTGGAAACTGTCTGACAGCTGTTCATTTAATCTCATTAATTGTTGCATTTAAATCTTGCATATTTGTATATAATATTATTTATAAAATCCTGACTCTTTCATGTGTTGCTAAAATGGTATTTTGTTAACTACCTGGATGGGGTCCTCGCGATTACCGTAACCAGTGGCTAGAAACACTGAGTGACATGGCCCAGAATCGGTCACAATGGCTCAGATGTATTCACTCATTATCCTCCCTTAAATCATGAGCTTTAAATTATTGCATAACTTTCTTTCTACGCTTCCTGAACCATATTCTATATGTTCACACTCCTTGTTACCATTATTATTTTATTTTATTGAAGTAACTTCTACTAATGGTGGTGGTGTTAATCTTGCAGTGCCATGGTGGTATGGCAACTTGAACCGATGCACACATGTGCCAGGTTCTATGTTGATTGTACATACAACTCAATAATTGGCGTTTAGTAGGTACCTCTCAGTCCAGTGTGTATTGTGAAGATATATGCAGTAGTGTCCACTACGATTTACTATATTTCATTTTGTATTTATTATGTACCTAAGAAACCACTTGTTTTCGATGTATTTTTACGTGGCATAATGCTTCTGATGTTATATTTGGAGGATAATGCAAAAGCTACATATAATTGGTACGCAAATTGCTCTTTTTTTATCATCCAACGATTGATTCAGGTTGTTTATTTTTAAATATAACCTGACAACGAAGTATTTGAATTTAGTTTTCGTTACCGACTGACATTATCTGATGAACCATTGAAACCAAAGAGTGTTGGACGGTTATTTCGTTCTAACTTGGGATTCATCAATATTGCTCTGTCAGTTAACTGACGTCCTATGATCCACATTTACTTCAGTCAAATCCCTCCACATCGAGACAATCCAGTGTTATCCACAATATATATCTCACTCCCCATATAGTTAAACTCCATAGATTATAGCTTGTCACTGAGTGTGCCCAATTTTAAGTAGTTTTGTAGATGATGTCGTAAATAATAACTTAAGATTAAACTGTACATAAACTTCCCATTGTGATTACTCAGTATTTTTTGATCAAATTAACTTTTCGTCCAGGAAAAGTTTGACATTATTAATAGAGGTTTTGCATATGTATTTATGTTTCAATAAATATAATATTCATTTACTTTATCACCAAGTGGGAAGTCAAAGACAACAAAAAAGACCAAAAAGAATGGTTCATCACAAAACATTAATCAATTCAAGCTATAAACTAGTAGACGGGAGCGGACATGTCTCTACGTCATAATACATAAATTTGACTGACTTAAGAGTGGTCAGTGTTTGATACCTGTTTATTTGGAGCTTTTGTCACTGGCATTCATGAAACGTTATAAATAATATCTCAGATTTCCACTTCATTGTGATTCTTGTGTTTTTTCTTGCAACCAACTCACTTTTAGTATTATTTGCTGAAAGACAGAACCAGTAAGTATCAGTAAGAGCTCCCTCATCTGTTCGCCTATTTATGATCATTTATTCATCAATCAGCTATCTACATACACCTTGTTCACTTTACTCATAAATTTTTTTCTCCCCCTGTGTATACATTTGTTTGTCTAATACATTCTTTTTTCTATCTACAGTGATTCATCACTATATACAATGTGTACGTATGCACATTAAGTTGTATATATACTACATGAGGGTAAATATGATCATAGGCATAATTTTGTTTTCTCGTAAAGGCCATCGCAAATGATGGTTAAACTTGCCAAGGCTATCGTTCAGTTGTCTGTTTTCACATTAAGACTTATTTATTTAATTGTTCGACCATTGAGTTCCTGATAATAATGAACATCTATATATATAGCCATTCTTATTTCAGCAAAAAGATGTATCTTAGCTGCATTAATAATGCGGAGTAATATCGTGAGTAATTGTATCCAGTGTCTGCGCAAAATAAGTTCTGATTGACAATTGTCGAAGTAATATCTATATTTAAAGGGTTAAGGGCATGTACCAGCTTGATTTAAACATAAATTTCTGATTAAAATTCTTACAATTCTAGCGGCCTAGAATGCACTGAACAAAACAGTCATTCTGTATTTGTTTCTGAGCGATCGCATGTTTTTAG
This sequence comes from Schistosoma mekongi, assembly GCA_034768735.1. NCBI lineage: Eukaryota > Metazoa > Platyhelminthes > Trematoda > Strigeidida > Schistosomatidae > Schistosoma > Schistosoma mekongi. Next base: position 18,118,517 of record CM068308.1, on the reverse strand, counting down.
ATTAGCTCATCTTTATATCGTAATTGGAAATGCTTTTGACGTTGAACATACCCACACATCGTGATAAACACGAAAATACCTTAAGTCAACCTGTAGCCCATACATATATAGCCTCAATTTCGATTGTACAAGGTATTTCATACAATGTACTTATTTTTCTTCCTTGCTATGTATGTGTGTAATAAAATGTTAATATTAGATTTCAATTAAAAACTAGTCGGTTTTCCCCTACAGTCTTCCATGTATTTGTTATTAATTTCTTTTCTTTTTCTAGCTTCAAATTCAATGATTTGTGTTGGACGTGTTTTTGCCTTAGATCTGGATTCTGGGTTAAATGGAACAGTCTTGTATGAACGTGAATCTTTAACGAATTTTAATTTAATAACAGATGGTGGTTTCGATGTGATAACAAATAATGGTTTGATTTGCACTAAGAATGGTCTACCTCCAGTTGGTGAATATAGAATTCAAGTAAGTATTCTCCTTTAACTCCGTTATTTTATTGACTTGTAGTGTTATTCTTAAGCAATCGCTAAATATTTCTCACTTCTAATTTTTCATATTTATTTTAACTAAGTTTATTGTTATACGTGTAACGACTAGTTAAAATTATCGGCTATTGGTCATTGCTTCAAATGAATTTTATACTAATTGTCAAGTTAGCCAAATCATTTATTTTCTTGCATCTTTTATTTACCATAGAGCGTATACATTATATACATTTGTGCACAATATGATTGTGTTAATACATTCTGATGTGTGCTTAGTTAGCTGTTGGTTATCTATTACTGACTATTTTTTTTTTTTATCTTTTTGCCTTTCTTTTTATAGCATTACCCTGTGTACATCATAGCTAAATATAGATGAAAAGTTGATTTGATTTGATGTTTTTTGTTATGATGTCTAAGTTATTTAACTGTTATCATGCTCAAAACTTAATTTACTGTTTATTTACTCGTCTGTGTCTCCCTTTCTACCTCATATATATATATATATATATATATATATATATATATATATATATATATTTCGCGTGTGCGTATGTTTTGTTTTCATTTAAAAGAAGTAAACATCGTGGAGGCTAATCAAACCGATTGATTGATATTGTTCTTCCTCTACACTAATTGTTTTTTTCTCAGATTCTAACATGACTAAATTTCGATTGTACAAGGTATTTCATACAATGTACTTATTTTTCTTCCTTGCTATGTATGTGTGTAATAAAATGTTAATATTAGATTTCAATTAAAAACTAGTCGGTTTTCCCCTACAGTCTTCCATGTATTTGTTATTAATTTCTTTTCTTTTTCTAGCTTCAAATTCAATGATTTGTGTTGGACGTGTTTTTGCCTTAGATCTGGATTCTGGGTTAAATGGAACAGTCTTGTATGAACGTGAATCTTTAACGAATTTTAATTTAATAACAGATGGTGGTTTCGATGTGATAACAAATAATGGTTTGATTTGCACTAAGAATGGTCTACCTCCAGTTGGTGAATATAGAATTCAAGTAAGTATTCTCCTTTAACTCCGTTATTTTATTGACTTGTAGTGTTATTCTTAAGCAATCGCTAAATATTTCTCACTTCTAATTTTTCATATTTATTTTAACTAAGTTTATTGTTATACGTGTAACGACTAGTTAAAATTATCGGCCTTACTTAAGTCTATTACAGTAATTATCACTTTTATTTGAATTGAAATATTCTAAATGCGTTAAAGATTTCTTATTCCTGAGCAGCTCGTTTACCCTAGTTTACTAGATTCCTCATTGGTAGACGTCCATGAACACTGAAACATTTGTTCCTGTGGTGAGTAAAATAGCATTAAACTCTCAAGTTGGAACCCAATTTTTCCCGGTTTTGTGATATAACATCCTTATTTAGCAATTATAGCTGGACATGAACTTACAGGTAGGCATCAATGTAATGTCTGAGGTCAAGCTCTAATGTGATGTAGCAAAACGTAACTACGGATAAAAATATTTTGCACTGGTTGGTTGTACAGTATATTCATTTCTACTTTTTTTAAATATTTGATTATGATTGTAATTCGTCATATGTCGTATTCCAGTTGTGGGAGGAGCGGTTCACAACGATTTAATTTATTTATTATTCATGAAAATTCGATGGTATTTATCAATCTTTTTAGGTGTATGCCAAAGATCAGGGTACTCCAAGTTTACGTTCAGAAAAGGAAAAATCAGCACTTGTCTTTATTCGTATTCTTCAACCTATATCTACTGATTCATCAGGAAAATTAATTGAAGCAATTCATTCAATAAAGTATACATCTACACCACCAAATATACATTCAATTAACACCAAGTATATTATTGGTCAAAAACTTTTTAGTTTTGCTGTCTATGATGCTTTTGATCCCTCTGGAATGGGGTTAATATTTGAACTTTTGAGTAAGCCGTTTCTTCTTATTTCTAAATATGTGTATCGTTTCACTGATTTTCCTAGTCCTTTGTCTTTTTGCATAGTTTTGCAATACATTTACCTTATTTTGTGAAAACATTAACTCAAAATTATCCTAGTATAATAGACTTCTGTTTGCCTGACTTTTACTCAGCCCTCGGGCATTCTGTTCATCGTTAATGTTACCTTTAGTGTAACGCTTTATTTGTGAATTCAGTACGAGGTAAATTACTATGGAAAGGCTTGCATATTTGTTTTCAAAAACTATTTCTAATTATTTCATTTTTATTTATTTTCCAAACTTGACCATCAACATTCTCTTCAGCAGTCTCGTATGTAATCCTTTAAAATCCTAAAAAGATGAAGTGTCATTTTATGATTTAGGAAATCCAGTAAGTATTTTAATAAATCACAAAGTTGTGGATAAATGCCTCATAGTTCTTACTGAAATAATTTAGGAATCGAACACTAATGCTTTTCAAAATTCACAGATTTGTCCTGAGTATTAAGCTAAACTACACGTTTCCAGTTTGTTCAACTATATTCAGATAGACCTGAATTCTAGTTCAAGTGAATTCTGTCTTTATTCCAATGACTTGATAACTCCTGAATGCACTGTTACTTATGGAGCAGTAGATTAGTGGTTAAATGAGTCTAACTCTTCGCTATTGAGTCGCTGGTTTGTTTTCCGCTCATAAATTTGTACCTATATATTTTTCGTCATAGAGCTCATTTGTCCTTTCTGTAGTTATTTCTTTCAATTTCGTATTTTGTAGTTAACATAACCACCAGGTTGCCAAAAATAAGTGACAATAGATTAACAATGAATTGCTTATGTATAATTTTGATATATTTTAATAACATACGTATTCCCAATTCCCTGACTGTGTGATAAATCATATCGGGATGAAATGACTGGCTTCCATAAACGTAAGATCACGATTGTATTTATATTTTCGTCATACTTTTGTTGTTCTAAGTATTTTTCATATGAAACATTAGTACTGACTAGATTATTTAATTGTAAAGAAGTTACCATCAGCAGAACAGTTTCAATCATAATATTGATTGGTTATTGCTAAACAAAGTGAAAATCATTGTCAACATTGTTCATGTATATTTTCTTGGCGTTTTGATTCATTTACTGGTTTGTCTTTCGGTTTTATCAATTATTTAATTTGTTTTACAAATAGTACTATTTTCCCAAACCAATTTATTATTATTATTAATTCTTGTTGGGGGGGGGGTATTTATTACTGATAATTGTTCATGCTCAGACTCATTACGTCATGAGTGAGTACCATTATCCAAGAATTAGTATTTTAGTGAATACTTCCTATCAAGTGCAGAGTTTTTCATAGGCTTTTACTTATATGCAACGTTTACTGGTATCCACTTCGAACTCCACTTCACCTAACCTGATGTAAAAATCGGGTAGATAATATCTCTAACCGTTGCTATTAAAGTCTGGTTCGAGACCAAGTACATGAATCTGTACCTGGTGGATATGTTAAATAAAAAAACTAATGTAAAAGCGAGATAAGTAGTTCATATTACACTTAGTAATGATAATACTTATCGTGTTTGTTTCTTTTTAAGCGATATTCATCTTGCTTCTTATATAGTCTTCCAAAGATAAATCATTGCTATTGTTTTATCTTAATTTGGGACTCCCCAGCAACGAGCACACTAGGGATCAAATATAAGACCTTCACGTCTCATAACGTGCACTCAGCAGTTTACCTTTCTAAATTTTGGAGCTCATTCAAAGTCACTGGTGGGTAATTGACATTTACCCGACACGGCTGCACTTTACTTGTCCTGTCTTTATATCTGAGACATCAAGTAACAAATTTCAGGAAACAGTTACAGATCTCTGGTGAATAGACAGGACAGGTAAAGTGCAGCTGTGTTGGGCAAATGTCAGTTACCCACCAGTGACATTGAATAAGCTCTCAAATTTAGAAAGATATACTGTTGAGTGCACGTTATGAGACATGAAGGTTGTGGATTCAATCCCTAGTATCGTCGTTGGAACCGATTGCTGATGAGTCCCATACTAGGATGAAATAGCTATCCAGCGTCCCTTAGTTTCCAATAGTTTTCTAAAATCATTAGTGAATTTTTCTGTCTACTGGTATACAGTTGTTAGTAAATACATCTAGATTTTACTTTGTTTCATAAGCTGTCTCACTTTTAACTACAAGTTGTGATGATTTTTCGTTGGATTTGAAATTTTAATTACGTTTCCGTCTCTACTGTTAAGATTAAATTTCATCATTTATTTCCGTATTACATTTATCATTAAATTCTTGTTTGTTATGTATACAGTTGTCTGATTTACATAAGTTTTCAGTATTTTTCAACTTAATTTTCTTCATATTTATTTGCATTACCATCATTAATCACGAGAACCGTTACTGTTATCATTATTGTCAGTGATTTTATTGAAGTTGTTCTTTTTCTGACTATACATTTTCTAGTACAAGTATCAGTACTTGCTAAAAAGTAATTCCCAATAGGTTATTGGTATTTAATCATTGACTATCGTGATGACTCAATCGGGCTATACTGGCTGGAACAATCGTTCCTCTAGGTCCTACCATGCCAGGCAGGTCGGTTGAAGAGCGGTGAGACCAAAAGCAGCAAATATAAGGTCCCCGGGGACGAAGTCGTACTGCCGGCTGTACGGAGGTGTGACGGCAGTAAGGTGTTTTCTTCGGACAACCAGCATAGCAGCGATGCTGCCTTCCCACAAAGGAAGGGCGGGGTTAGAAAAGGTCGACCCTAAGAATGCACACCTCACCTTACTCCATAGATTCCCGTCTCCGGCAGTAAGGCCTCAACAAGTACGGAGCTACAACAACGGAAACCTCTCTCAAAAAGGCCGTGTGTGACCGGCCTCAAGCAGTTGTTCCTTTGGCACTGCGGTCACGCTCCCAGGTCTTTCAGGCCAACCCTAACCCATTTTGCTTTTCAGGTACATCAAGAAGAACCCTTCCACAGCGTGGGCAACTGGGAAGAGATAACCGCCCTCATGCCGCTAACAACACACAAGATCACTGCCATTTTAATCAAACTCTTTCTTCTATTCCTAATGTTTATCCTGCCCCCACCTTCAAGCCTAAATCCTTATCTTCAACTTCCTCCTGTGTCATTAGTGCTAACGATTCCGGCCCACAAAATAACGTTCCTAGCATACTAAGACCACGCTCCAAACTTCACATTGGTGCATTCAATGTACGAACCCTGTGTCAAATAGGGCAACAAGCCTCCTTAGCTAGGACATTAGAATCCCGCGCCATTTGATGTATGTTGCGTCTCCGAAACACGCATACAGGATCCTAGCGTGGTCATTCACTTGACCTCACCTAGTCAGAAGGAACAACCTTCGCGATACACTCTTCGTTTATCTGGCGATTCAACAGCAACTTCTCGTGGGCTAGCCGGTGTAGGTATTGCGTTAAGTATGAAAGCAGAACAGGCACTTCTTGAATGGATTCCTGTCGACAGTCGCCTATGTGCCGTTCGACTAAATGGTTCAGTAAGAACTCGGAAAGATAGGGACACACGCCGTTGTCTTTTTGTTGTTTCTGCCTACGCTCCCACCGACTGCAGCCTGGGTGAAGTGAAAGATGAATTTTACAGAAAACTTTCTGAACTACTTCATAGGGCCAAACACTCAGATTTGGTAATCTTGGCTGGTGATTTTAACGCCCAAATAGGAAGCTTGAACCAATCTGAAAGATATTTAGGTGGATGCTTCAGTGTTCCAGCTCAGAGAACGGATAACGGCGACCGTCTGCTGCAGCTTTGCTCAGATAATCGATTATTTCTAGCCAACACAAACTTTAAGCATAAGGAGCGACATCGTTTAACATGGAAACCTCCTGGCCCTACTCAACGGTGGACTCAAATAGACCATATTGCGATTAGTTACCGTTGGAGAGGCTCGATAGAAGATTGCCGATCTTTCTGGAGTACATGTTTGGACTCCGACCACGCTCTAGTGAGAGCATGCGTTTGCTTGCGTCTTACCGGACGAAGAAAAACTACCACAGGAAAACCTTTTAGAATTCAGTTTAGTAATGAAACAGCCAAGATTAAATCCCAGGAACAACTGAGGAATCACTTAGGCAATTATAAAGATGCTTCCTGACTAGATACTGCTTGGCAGGATGTTCAAGCAGCTGTGGCATCTACAATGATATCTATCAAGGACTTAAATCAACATGTCAATGGATCTCAATGGCTTCTGTTGATTTAATAGACTCCCGAATGCTTATCCCATCGGGCTCCGAACACGATTATGAGCGACGAGTAATCAGGCATAAACTGACGAAAAGTCTGCGAAACGACCGTGAGCAGTGGTGGGTAACGAAAGCAAAGGAAATGGAAAAGGCAGCGGCGATAGGTAACACTAGACAACTTTTCAAGTTGATAAAAGAAACTGGGGTTAAAAAATCCAGCGTTAGTGAGACGATTTCCGTAAGGATGGAACGCTTATTAGCTCTCAGTCTAGACGTTTAGAACGGTGGACTGAACACTTCAAGGAACAGTTTATTTGGCCTTCCGCTACTCTAAAACTTCCCACTATTTTGAGACAGCCAGAATGGAAAGTCGACTTAGGTCCCCCGACTCTTATCGAAGTCGAAAAGCTATAGCCAATCTAAGGCGAGGCAAAGCAGTGGGTCCAGACGGATTATCCGCAGAGGTGTTTAAGGATGGTGGTCCCACATTGACAACCAGACTGACTGATATTTTGACTAAGGTTTGTGAACTTGACATAATTCCGTCTGACTGGTGTCGATCGTTAATCGTCCCAGTATATAAGAAGGGGTCAAAATCGTCCTGCAATAACCATAGAGGAATTAGTTTGACTAACATAGTGTCTAAAATACTAGCTTCTATAATTATCAGACGCTTAACTGCAACTCATGATCTCCAAATACGAGAAAATCAGGCTGGTTTCAGACCTGGTCGCAGTTGTATAGACCAGATATTCACCGTTCGTCAGATCTTAGAACACAGACATACTTTTCGGCGTCCGACAATAGTGGTTTTCCTTGACTTGAAAGCGGCATTTGACTCTGTAGACCGTGAAGTTCTATGGCAGTGTCTTTCATTGAAAGGCATGCCCCAAAAGTGCATAAAACTTGTGAAGGCTGTTTACTCAAACACTACTCGTCGTGTCAGAGCATATGGCGAACTGTCATCTGAACTTGTAACCTCAAGTGGTGTTCGTCAAGGCTGCCCACTTTCCACATTTTTGTTTAATTTCATAGTTGACATACTGTTAGAAATTACACCTTCATCGTCTGACTTTTCAGGAATCGATCTCCTACCAGGAGGTCCACTTACTGACTTAGAATATGCTGACGATATAGTCCTGTTTGGTGAAGACGCTGATACGATGCAGAAGCTTTTAACTGCAATAAGCTCGAATGCAAGCATTTTCGGAATGCGTTTCTCCCCCTCTAAATGCAAACTATTGCTCCAGGACTGGTTTTCGTCAACACCTGAACTAAAGATAGGAAGTGAAGTAGTTGAGCACGTCGACCACTTCACTTATCTTGGAAGTCTGATTAGCCCTAATGGGTTGGTCTCTGACGAAATCTCAGTACGAATTCAAAAAGCTCGTTTGGTTTTTGCCAACTTACGTCACCTATGGTGTAGACGAGATATTCGTCTTTCAACGAAAGGGAGAGTGTACTGCGCAACAGTTCGCTCTGTCTTACTTTATGGGTGTGAGACGTGGCCATTAAGGGTAGATGACACTCGACGGTTGTTAGTTTTCGACCATCGATGTCTTCGAAACATCGCTCGCGTTAGCTGGGATCACCGAGTAAGTAATAACGAGGTTAGACGACGGGTGTTAGGCAAAAGTGGTAAATCAGTCGATGAGGTTGTGAATCTTCATCGACTGAAGTGGTTGGGACATGTGTTGCGTATGCCCAACCACCGTCTGTTTCGGCGCGCGAGGTTGGCCGATATAGGAATAGGATGGAAGAGAGTTAGAGGTGGCCAAACTAAAACATGGCATCAGTCCATGAAGTCACTGACTGCCGGTTTAAGTCGTGTCGGTAGCTGCAGACTACCTGGATGGGATCCTCGCGATTACCGTAACCAGTGGCTAGAAACACTAAGTGACATGGCCCAGAATCGGTCACAATGGTGCAGATGTATTCACTCATTGTCCTCCTTTAAATTATGAGCTTTAAATTATTCCATTACTTTCTTTCAACGCCTCCTGAATCATATTCTATATGTTGACACTCCTTCTTACCATTATTGTTTCATTTTATTGAAGTAACTTCTACTAATGGTGGTGGTGTTAATCTTGCAGTGCCATGGTGGTATGGCAACTTGAACCGATGCACACATGTGCCAGGTTCTATGTTGATTGTACATTGTTGGTTAAAAGCACAAACATCTGAGGTGGTAGCATAATAGTTGCGTAATCACTACTGTTAATAATATCGTGTAAGTACGTGGTTGTCGATAATAAATAAATAGTGCACGCAGGCCAAAGTGCATATAAAACGGTTAGTGACAGCGACAAATCACCATGAGCATTTTAGATTGAACTGTCACATAGGACACAGTATGCTTCTTTTTGAAGGGGGCTAAGTTCCATGATGCGAAGAAGAACAAACAATTCATCATCATCAGCAACGTAGAACCGGGCACAAACGCCCGTAGGTTCAAGTTGCCATACCACACTAGCACTACGAGATTACTGAGGTAACGTATAAACAGAATACAAGAGGGAAGAGTAAAGTAAAGATGTCCAGAAAATAATAATAGAATTCGAGATCTAGATGAGGTTAAAGAGTGAATACACTTGCGCCACTGTGACCGATTCTTAGCCATATCGCATATATGGATTCCCTTTAGGTTTTATACGTGATCATCTAGCACTAAAACGGAGTAACACAAAACAGCCGTAAAAATATCCAAGAGTTAGTGAACTGAATGGACAAAATTAGTGCCTAACTGTGTATTTCTCGAAAAGATTTGGCACATAAACTGATAACAAGATTAAGAGTATGGATCGTTAACATAAAACTAGGTTAGGCGAATGAGTTGGAGTAATGAGTATTCACACATCTAAATTCCCAATCATTTTGCTTGTAGGATAGTCGATAATCGTTAGCATGAATACTTTCAATGCAACATCGGAAGTGATGAATTTACCAATGTATCGTATAAATTAAAACAGCGAATCATTTCATTGCAATTTATTTTCTTTTATTCTATGTATCGTTTTTACTTCAGCCGTTTTGAGGTTGTTGTCCTAAATGTTCAGAACATGTATTAAACTTTATATGCAACTATAAATTCACACGTGAGGCATGTTTAATAGAAATGTTTAATATTGTTCTTAAGTAATGTGCCACTTATCCGCTATGTAACCTGTTTACGGATTTGACTCATTTGAAAGATTGTTTTTATATTCCTAACCAATGTCTCACGGAGGTTTATAAAAATCAGATTGATGTGTATTCCCATTTTATTTTAATAATCTAAGGACAATCTTGGGCCGGAATTATCATCTGTTGTCAATATTCACTGTGTATGTTATATGCAGAGTTTTCAGCCATTTTTTTCTTTTGTTTAGTGTGGTATGGCAACTTGAACCGATGCACACATGTGCCAGGTTCTATGTTGATTGTACATTGTTGGTTAAAAGCACAAACATCTGAGGTGGTAGCATAATAGTTGCGTAATCACTACTGTTAATAATATCGTGTAAGTACGTGGTTGTCGATAATAAATAAATAGTGCACGCAGGCCAAAGTGCATATAAAACGGTTAGTGACAGCGACAAATCACCATGAGCATTTTAGATTGAACTGTCACATAGGACACAGTATGCTTCTTTTTGAAGGGGGCTAAGTTCCATGATGCGAAGAAGAACAAACAATTCATCATCATCAGCAACGTAGAACCGGGCACAAACGCCCGTAGGTTCAAGTTGCCATACCACACTAGCACTACGAGATTACTGAGGTAACGTATAAACAGAATACAAGAGGGAAGAGTAAAGTAAAGATGTCCAGAAAATAATAATAGAATTCGAGATCTAGATGAGGTTAAAGAGTGAATACACTTGCGCCACTGTGACCGATTCTTAGCCATATCGCATATATGGATTCCCTTTAGGTTTTATACGTGATCATCTAGCACTAAAACGGAGTAACACAAAACAGCCGTAAAAATATCCAAGAGTTAGTGAACTGAATGGACAAAATTAGTGCCTAACTGTGTATTTCTCGAAAAGATTTGGCACATAAACTGATAACAAGATTAAGAGTATGGATCGTTAACATAAAACTAGGTTAGGCGAATGAGTTGGAGTAATGAGTATTCACACATCTAAATTCCCAATCATTTTGCTTGTAGGATAGTCGATAATCGTTAGCATGAATACTTTCAATGCAACATCGGAAGTGATGAATTTACCAATGTATCGTATAAATTAAAACAGCGAATCATTTCATTGCAATTTATTTTCTTTTATTCTATGTATCGTTTTTACTTCAGCCGTTTTGAGGTTGTTGTCCTAAATGTTCAGAACATGTATTAAACTTTATATGCAACTATAAATTCACACGTGAGGCATGTTTAATAGAAATGTTTAATATTGTTCTTAAGTAATGTGCCACTTATCCGCTATGTAACCTGTTTACGGATTTGACTCATTTGAAAGATTGTTTTTATATTCCTAACCAATGTCTCACGGAGGTTTATAAAAATCAGATTGATGTGTATTCCCATTTTATTTTAATAATCTAAGGACAATCTTGGGCCGGAATTATCATCTGTTGTCAATATTCACTGTGTATGTTATATGCAGAGTTTTCAGCCATTTTTTTCTTTTGTTTAGTATGTGGTATTGGATATGATTTCCTTCAAAAATTTCAGTCCAGTAATCTGGAGTTATCCTCAGCTGTCTGCTATGAACATGCCACTTTTGCCCATCCTAACATCTCGGACTATAAACACAAATTACAGCGAATATTAGGTCTTAAAATTATATCCTTAATGGAAATTGCCCTTTAATATCCAATACTCATCCACTAAATTGATGATAAATTAACTGCAGTTGCTGTGTACGACATCTAGTGAAGATTGAAGTTGCTTCGGATATCCTTAACCACATCGTTGCTGTTATTAACTTTCTTGTTCTCCTTATTCTGCTGTACAAATTGTAACAATGTGTTGTGGTTGATTACTATAGTAGAGGGTTGTATTGTTCAGTTCAGTTTGCATTATTTTTGGCTAGTGTTGTTCAGTGAACAGTAATTTAATGTGAACACATTTTGTGTGTGTTATAATCAATAGTTGACTGGAAACAGTGTTAGTTTTATAGACCAACCTGTGAAACGATTTGGTAAACATACGAAAATCTCTTCTGTTTTACCTCAAAATAATGACATGAGCTTATAGTTCAGCATAAATGCAGAGTAATAACAGATTATATAGTTAATAATTCTAAATCATTAATAAAGTACAAATTGATGTAATTGGTTTTAGGCCACATACTTTAAATGTGAAGGCAAGTGGTACTATATAGTTGTTTAAATCTCAGTTTGTAGAGGAGTGTTCAAACCTGAAACCTGTGGCTAAGAATCGATTACCTTCAACACCGTGTTACTGCTTTACAGCTGTGATTATTATAACTACTTTAGTATCATTGCATTGTATATTTTGCTATAAAAATTTTTTTTACAGCGTCTAATCATTCCTACCATCATCCATTCGCACTTGGTTATTCTGCGCCTACCAATTTATTTGTCTATCTAGCTGAACAATTAGACCATTATTTGTTACCTGTTCATAATTTATTGTTGATTGTTTCAAATGGTTTAGAGATGATAACTACGAAGGTAAATATTGTATGTATGGTTAGTTGTTATTTTATGTGCACGCATGTTATTATTTTATAAAGGTTATTTCAATATTTACACAAGTTTGTATCATTTTAATGTTATGTTTTGTAGACTGAACGATCGCATACATACATATAGACATGACTACAACACCGTATGCAAAAATTTACTCGTTCCACACTTATTTCCTTTCCTTCATTTAATAACTTGAGTAAAGTTCTACGATTGGGTGTAGCATTCAGTTTTCACTATGTTTACATTTTGTCGACGTGACATTGATATCCTGGAAAACTTAACAAAAATCAAAATATTTGTGTCTAGTCTGATGAAGGTACGTTGTTAGGATAAAGAAGGACAAAAGAAAAAGTGAACCGGTGATTTAGTGAGCACATTAGATGCATTCACATTTAATACTAAGCAATCAATCTCAGTTCACTGTGTTGAATTAAAACTATGTAATAGTCGAGACTTTAGGTTGATATAATTAAGTTTCAAATACGTTAATTTTAATGAAGCAGTGAGCATTATTATGTGTTAGTTTAACAGTTGAAAGGAAACCTCATCCTGTTATTTAATTAACAGAATTCATTTATTGTTTGTACCCGTAACAGATTAATTGTGGTTGGTACTACTAAAAATCAGATTGATGTGTATTCCCATTTTATTTTAATAATCTAAGGACAATCTTGGGCCGGAATTATCATCTGTTGTCAATATTCACTGTGTATGTTATATGCAGAGTTTTCAGCCATTTTTTTCTTTTGTTTAGTATGTGGTATTGGATATGATTTCCTTCAAAAATTTCAGTCCAGTAATCTGGAGTTATCCTCAGCTGTCTGCTATGAACATGCCACTTTTGCCCATCCTAACATCTCGGACTATAAACACAAATTACAGCGAATATTAGGTCTTAAAATTATATCCTTAATGGAAATTGCCCTTTAATATCCAATACTCATCCACTAAATTGATGATAAATTAACTGCAGTTGCTGTGTACGACATCTAGTGAAGATTGAAGTTGCTTCGGATATCCTTAACCACATCGTTGCTGTTATTAACTTTCTTGTTCTCCTTATTCTGCTGTACAAATTGTAACAATGTGTTGTGGTTGATTACTATAGTAGAGGGTTGTATTGTTCAGTTCAGTTTGCATTATTTTGGCTAGTGTTGTTCAGTGAACAGTAATTTAATGTGAACACATTTTGTGTGTGTTATAATCAATAGTTGACTGGAAACAGTGTTAGTTTTATAGACCAACCTGTGAAACGATTTGGTAAACATACGAAAATCTCTTCTGTTTTACCTCAAAATAATGACATGAGCTTATAGTTCAGCATAAATGCAGAGTAATAACAGATTATATAGTTAATAATTCTAAATCATTAATAAAGTACAAATTGATGTAATTGGTTTTAGGCCACATACTTTAAATGTGAAGGCAAGTGGTACTATATAGTTGTTTAAATCTCAGTTTGTAGAGGAGTGTTCAAACCTGAAACCTGTGGCTAAGAATCGATTACCTTCAACACCGTGTTACTGCTTTACAGCTGTGATTATTATAACTACTTTAGTATCATTGCATTGTATATTTTGCTATAAAAATTTTTTTTACAGCGTCTAATCATTCCTACCATCATCCATTCGCACTTGGTTATTCTGCGCCTACCAATTTATTTGTCTATCTAGCTGAACAATTAGACCATTATTTGTTACCTGTTCATAATTTATTGTTGATTGTTTCAAATGGTTTAGAGATGATAACTACGAAGGTAAATATTGTATGTATGGTTAGTTGTTATTTTATGTGCACGCATGTTATTATTTTATAAAGGTTATTTCAATATTTACACAAGTTTGTATCATTTTAATGTTATGTTTTGTAGACTGAACGATCGCATACATACATATAGACATGACTACAACACCGTATGCAAAAATTTACTCGTTCCACACTTATTTCCTTTCCTTCATTTAATAACTTGAGTAAAGTTCTACGATTGGGTGTAGCATTCAGTTTTCACTATGTTTACATTTTGTCGACGTGACATTGATATCCTGGAAAACTTAACAAAAATCAAAATATTTGTGTCTAGTCTGATGAAGGTACGTTGTTAGGATAAAGAAGGACAAAAGAAAAAGTGAACCGGTGATTTAGTGAGCACATTAGATGCATTCACATTTAATACTAAGCAATCAATCTCAGTTCACTGTGTTGAATTAAAACTATGTAATAGTCGAGACTTTAGGTTGATATAATTAAGTTTCAAATACGTTAATTTTAATGAAGCAGTGAGCATTATTATGTGTTAGTTTAACAGTTGAAAGGAAACCTCATCCTGTTATTTAATTAACAGAATTCATTTATTGTTTGTACCCGTAACAGATTAATTGTGGTTGGTACTACTAAAAATCAGTTAACACAGAACACTTGTTTCGTCGTAATGTGGAACTACTGTGTCAGTACTCACTTCACCACATATTGAATCCAAAGACTTAAAGGCTTTGCAGCAAACGTCTATTCGTCAGCACAACTTATCTGGCATCCATTGATGTTTTTTACAATTTAATCAGTTTACAACATTTCGCAATTATGTTCTTAGTGTTGTTTGTCTCACTCCTGGGTTCTCTGAGCTCCATTAATCAATGGTAGTTCTACCATTAGAGATCGGTCCATTGGTGCAGTTACTTAATGGTCATTTGAGAGACGTGAAGGCATAAAGGTTCGACTCCTAGTGGGGTCGCGGTGCGCAATTTCACTAGAGTGCTCCATATGACGACACAACGGCTGGTTGCACTCATATGAATTAAAGTTGATTGCTGATAACCTGAACCGCTGGATAGTTGTCTCGTCCTAGTATATAATTATCCTGGAGTATGTATCAACTAGCGTACTAGGGATCCGAGTTTAGGACCTTAAGGTCTCGTGACAAACACCTAATCTTCATGCTACTAAGTTAGAATTCATTGGGTTACATTTCTAACGTCAGTTAAGTCGTAGTATTGGTTGGCTGTTCGTCACCTGACATGGTTGGTTTTTATTGGTCACATTTTCTTACTTGAACTCCGAGAATTGTCTTTCTAAGTTAGTCACAATTGAGCGCATGACGATTGTTATTATAGAGTATTATTGAGACCGTTCAGTTTTTTTTAATGCTCGCTGGTCAATTAATAGGCATCTATATTCCATTTTTCTCTAGGCACATTTCTTTACTCATCGGAGATAGAATAAATTTATTTAACCATTTTTTTGCTTAGGCTTTAATTTCTTTGCCATTTTTTAAAAATTCCTTATCATGTTTGTGCCTTTGTTCCATAAATTCTAGTTAATTAAAGGGATCTGTTACTAATGACCGTAATAAACCTGTCTGTTTAGGCATATACTTTGATTAATACCGTAGAAATAAAATCGTGTGTTATCGAAGTTAGGGTTAAATGCCTTAATTTTTTGTTTTGCTACTCATTTGTTTGGCAATAAATACCAGAAATTTGTTTCTGAATTATTTTTCCTGGGTTGAATTTTTTATGTATGATAAGCATATTTGTTTATCTAATTAACTGAAATCGGATACAGTTTCCTATTCCATTCAGTCTATCAGTTCCTCATGTACATTATTATTTTTACAACTATTGTAATTACTCTCAAGTTGATGTCCTCTATGCAATGTACACCATATGATTTTAGGAACAGTGATTTAGCAGTGTTACCAACTATAGTCATAAACAACGTTGAACCTGATGTTGTCTCAGATTACTATGCAACACTAGCACGACGAGATCAAATTTGTAAGGTTTTAGTTTAAGAGCCGGGTGTAAAAAAGTATATGTAGAAGGGCAATAGTTTAGGAAGTACTGTAACTCTTTTCTGTTTCATGTCACCTGATGACTTCGACCAATGTTTTCTATTATTGCGTGGATCCACCTACCAACATCGCTCAGACTAACGGTCAACGATTTCATGGATTGATGCTACTCATGTAAGGTGCATAATCATGCCGTTATGTGGCTACTAGTTTTTATCACTTTTATTCTATGGAATGTTCTGAAATTTAAGTTCAAATGTTCTAATGTATCTTTTTTCAGATTACAATTATTGTGAAACCAACTGTTCAATCAGTTCCAAAATTTCTTCTTAATTCAATCGCTTCAGAATTGGTAGGGAGCTTTATAAATGTGACAGATTTATCACAACAAAAATATCAATCTATGAATGATAATTCCTATCAACATATAGTTATTCATGTAAATTTAACTGAGTCTACACTAATTGGAAGTCTTGTTTGTCGGTTGTATGTTGAAGAATTAGATGTTGATTCCGTGAATAAATTACACTATTCAATAATTTCTGTTGAACATAGTCAGACATGGGATTTATTTACGCTGAATGAAAATACTGGTAAGGGTTATGATAAAGTTTCTGAATTCCTTTGATTATTATTTCAGAGTATTATGCAGTGGAAATTTGCTAGGCTAAACCAATTATTATGATTAAGTGATTGGATTTTGAAATTAAACATTGTTGCTTTTTAGTGATTTATTATTTGCAGATTCATGTACTAAGCTTCGAGCTACTTACTATAAGTGACAGAGCTAGTAATCAAACTCTCCCTTTTCAAGCCTGTTTTTCTGATTGCATACAAACAATCGTTGTATTTCTTGACATCAAGCCCTCCTTCAATTTTTTGGATTGGACTGTGGTCTTGAATTGTTTATTGGCGAATAGCGTGTTTGAGTTTTTTTAACATCTTTAGGGATCCGTACGTAAGCGCCTCGGGTGTAGTGAGGATACGCAACCACTTCTCCATTATTTCACTTCGGCAGCTATGTCACGCAAGGTTTCCCAATTTTACCATTCTTCTTGAACTTTTCCATTAGTGACACTCTAGTAACAGCTCTGAAGGAAGTGCATAATTGTGGTATAGCTGTACTACTCTGGGGAAAGACTTTTTAATCTTGAGTATTCAGTTAGTATTTTTTTCATTGTATTATGACACCCTGGTCATCCAACTCTTAACTCTAGCAATTATTAATTTAGTGTTTGTATGGCATATATTTTGAGCCTTCTAAATTCAAAGTACTTCTACAGAACTGACAAAAACCTGTGCCCACTCCTAGTCTTTGCGGTGATCTTCTAGAAACAATCAAGAAGTTTCGTACATGTGTAGTTATATGAGTGCTGGTTGTGGCGTTACATATGGGATCAGTCGACACATAAGTCAGTTTAGTTTATGTCAATCTGATCCATCTTTGGAACCATCGTGATCTGAATCTGGCTTGGAAATATCGGGCTTACAATACTCCTGTGACAGCAGTTTCTGGTGGGGTTTGTAGATATGTATTAGCGAGCGGTCTCATATTAATGCAGAAGAGCAGTCCACCGCTTCTCAATTTGTAGTGGTTGTCTAGCTATAATCAGTGCATTATGTCTATTACAATATTAAGTATTTTTATATGTTTGGCATTTGTTCGATGGAAACTTTCACCTTTCAAGTTTTACATAAAACCACAACAACTCAGCACATCTTTCTTATCGCCATCAGCATTACTTGTAGTTTCATTTTTGACATATCTGCTTTCAACCTGTTCTGTTTTTGGTGAGGTGAAAAAAGGGTAGTGGATAGATAGGATAAATCATCCTTCTTAGTTTCTTAGAGTTCAACTTTTCTTCCGAATTTTTCAAGTTGATTGACCTGATTACTTTTGATTTCAGTCTCTATCCTACATATGTGTATAATTTTCTGGCGTTTCAGCACATCTTTATTATATCACTGTTTGTTTATGCTTCTAAGAAAACAAATTCATTTCAAGATGAATGAGTCACTATCCACTTAAATAGAATATAAATTTATGTCTGATGTACCGAGTTCTGTATAGTGAAAAGGTGGGTAAATGTATATTTGATTGTAGTACACATGTCATCATGTGTGTATATCTATATGCCTGCGTATGATAGCCACTTTTCTATTGATAATCAATTAGTTCCGTTTATTTCACTTTCCTTTTTTCACGCTTTTCCTAATTTTTGTTTATTTACAACTTTCCTTTAACGTAAGAAGTGATCTACTAATAGTCATTATGTACAAAATGTTAAGAACTTATGAAGTAGTTGGAATAAAAGGAAATGATAATTATTTATATTAATAAGATTTTATGTCTGTAATTTTATAATGAAAATGATCTGTACGAAAAAACATAAAAAGTTAATAAATTATATGTATTTTATAATAGAAAAAGATAGTAGTGTATCTGATCATGATATGCATACCATCTGCTAAAATCGTAGTTATTCATTATCATAACCTCAGATAACAATTTAATGCTTTGATGGTGCCATTCACGCTGACACACATCAATCCATGCTGTTACGTTCAGCATGAACTAACTTTCATTCTTATTTATCTATTACTTCGCTGTTGATTTTCTATATTTCGAATTTAGTAGCTTCGGTTGTGGAAGTTAAGACACACCGTATTTAAGCAGTTCAGAATTATTAGTGCAATTGACAAATGCATGCAATTACTCTTCAACAGTACTTACTCGTCGATGGTTGCCTATGTGCCATCCGACTAAATGGTTCAGTAAGAACTCGGAAAGATAGAAACACACGCCGTTGTCTTTTCGTTGTTTCTGCCTACACTCCCATTGACTGCAGCCCGAACGAAGTGAAAGATGAATTTTACAGAAAACTTTCTGAACTTTTACATAGGGCTAAACACCCAGATTCGGTACTCATTGCTAGTGATTTTAACGCCCAAATAGGTAGCTTGAATCAGTCTGAAAGACATTTAGGTGGATACTTCAGTGTTTCAGCTCAGAAAACGGTTAATGGTGACTGTCTGCCGCAACTTTGCTCAGATAATCGTTTATTTCTAGCAAACACAAACTTTAAGCATAAGGGGCGACATTGTGTAACATGGAGACCTCTTGACCCTACTCAAAGGTGGACTCAAACAGACCATATCACCATCAGTCATCGTTAGAGGGGCTTGATAGAAGATTGTCAATCTTTCTGGAGCACATGTTTAGATTCTGGTCATGCTCTAGTATGAGCACGCGTTTGCTTGCATCTCACTGGGCGAAGAAAAAACTACCACAGGAAAACCTGTTAGAATTCAGTTCAGCAATGAAACAGCCAAGATTAAATTCCAGAAACAACTGAAGAATCACTCAGGCAATTATAAAGATGCGACCTAACTAGATACTGCTTGGCAAAATGTCTAAATAGCTGTGGCATTTACAGAGACATATATCAAGGACTTAAATCAACATGTCAAGAAAAATCGGTGGATCTCTATGGCTTCTGTTGAATTGATGGTCTTCTGAAAACCTATCTCGTCAGGCTCTGAACATGATGAGGAGCGGAGAGTAGTCAGGTACAAACTGGCGAAAAGTCTGCAAGACGACTGTGAACAGTGATGGGCGACTTAGAATATACTGATGACATAGTCCTGTTTGGCGAGGACGCTGACAAGATGCAGAAACTTTCAACAGCGATAAGCATCAATGCAAGCATGTTCAAAATGCGCTTCTCCCCCTCTAAATGCAAACTATTGCTCTAGGACTGGTTTTTGTCAACACCTGAACTAAAGATAGGGAGTGAGGTAGTTGAGCACGTCAACCACTTCACTTATCTTGGAAGTCTGATTAGCCTGGTTTTTGTCAACTTACGTCACCTATGCCATAGGTGAGATATTCGTCTTTCAACGAAAGGGAGAGTGTACTGCGCAACAGTTCGCTTTGTCTTACTGGCCATTAAAAGTAGACGACACTCGAAGGTTATTAGTTTTGACCATCGATGTCTTCGAAACATCGCTCGCGTTAGTTGGAATCACTGAGTAAGTAAAATAAGTAGGTTAGATGACGGGTGTTAGGCAAATGTAGTAAATCAGTCGATTAGGTTGTGAATCTTCATCGATTGAGGTGGTTGGGACATGTGTTGCGTATGCCCAACCACCGTCTGTTTCGGCGCGCGAGGTTGGCTGATATAGGAGCAGGATAGAAGAGAATTTGAGGCGGCCAAACATGTCATCAGTGCATGAAGTCGCTGACTGCCGGTTTAAGTCGTGTCGGTAGCTGCAGACTACCTGGATGGGATCCTCGCGATTACCTTAACCAATGGCTAGAAAAACTGAGTGACATGGCCCAGAATCGGTCACAATGGCGCAGATGTATTCACTCATTGTCCTCCTTTAAATTATGAGCTTTAAATTATTCCATTACTTTCTTTCTACGCTCTTTGAACCATATTCTATATGTTCACACTCCTTGTTACCATTATTGTTTTATTTTATTGAAGTAACTTCTACTAATGGTGGTGGTGTTAATCTTGCAGTGCCATGGTGGTATGGCAACTTGAACCGATGCACAAATGTTCCAGGTTTTATGTTAATCATACATACATCCCACCTCCAATGCTTTTTATCTCGTTCCCAACTATTCAAAAGTTAGTTTATTTCTTCCTGCGACTGATGATAATACGTAGCAAATTCATGGAGTGTTTTTATATATTTTAAAGGTTTAGTCATCAAGATTGTAAGATTATGGTACCTGGTTTAGAAAATGGTGACTATTAAATATCTTTTTTTTCTGCCATTGATGTTCAAATTCCGGTGAATTGTGCATTGTTTTCCTCAATAATTAATATTGCTTTGGAGTAACCAGTAATTGGAATAATTTAGGTTCTTTTTGTACTTCAAAATATGTTTTTGTGCTCATAGTATACATCCACAATAGTGCTCTCAAAATAGTTATAAAGTTGGATAATATCTAATAGCATAGTATTCTTTCCTAATGTTTCTTTGTTTTTTTTTTTCATGTTTACAGCTAGTTAATTCGTTAACTATTAAATTCATATCTGATTTGTATATTAAACTAATAATCACCCATGATTCATCACTGTAACACAATAGGCTTATAAGTATTTACATTTTCAAACTTCATTATCATTCCCGTTTAGTTGTCTAATTAGGAATCTAAGCTAATATACTTGAAAATAACGTGTGTTCATATGTGTGCTCTGATGTTGTTGGCTCCTACCAAGAAACATTTAAATTAATTTCTAATTTAAATTTGTTTGTGTCTTCCTATCGACGGTATTAGGGACTGAAATTAATCAGTGTCCCTTACTACTTATGCTAGTCAACTGCTGCAACACATCCATATCATACATACATTTTTATAGTGAGAGTGTGGTTTTGTGGAATTGTAAGTTTATTGGGGAATGCGGTGTTATATGACACTAATTTGTTATGTTCGAGTCATCAACATTGGAATGTGGCAGGTACATTTATTTGAAGAAGTGAGCGTCCTGCATCATACTTGCGAGTTACAATTTGACTCTAGCCACACTTCTGACTTAGTACTATATCGAGACAATCTGATTAAAATACTCTTTAGCTACATAGATTGATCAATCTCATACTAACAACAGCATCATTTTCCAAATCTTAAAAATTCAATCTTAATTTCTACTGCTTGTTTTTCTGAGGCCTAATTTTATCACCCTTTCGAATCGTCTAAGTATTTCGTCTTGATGTTAACAACATCATGAATTTTTAGTTTTAGTGAATAATACCTTCTATTTAGTTAACCGGTTATTGAGAATATTTATAATCTTTTGTTGTTGCTGTTGCTGCTTTTAATTTCAACTATTTTGTCACGTTATTTGGTGAAGTGCTGACATACTTGTTTACAAGTTACCATCATATTTCATCTTGTATTACATTTGATAGCCGTATTATTACAAGTGTTGTGCATATTTATTTTACTGCACCCCCTCCATATATGGGAGTGAAGCACTTTTTAGTCTCGATTAAAGGTAAAAGGTTAGGTATTTGATGATTAAGTCAATGATGTAATGATTCTATATTTTCAACTAATTTTTTCGGTAATTTTTTATGATTGCTGTTCCGATTGCCTTTTTTCAAGCGCTTCATGTTGTTTCTTTTACGTTCAAGGCTTGTTTACGCAAATATTATTAACTGTTATACAACGTTAGTGATTAAACCGATCATTTCACAACTCTATTTATTTATTTGTTTATTTCCGTCCTCCAGTTTGTAATTTTCTTGAATAATAATCTCGTTATCATATGTGTTCATTAGTTTCATAATTTTCTCACTCTAGGTGAACTTCTTGTTAATGGACATTTAGATTGTGAAGCTATTCAACATCACTACATATTGGCCACGGTAAGATACTCTGGTGTATCTTTTTACTCATCATATGCAACTATACATGTGCATATATTAGATACAAATGAATATGCTCCACAATTTCTTGGTCTGTATGCCCCTTCAAATTTGATCACTAATCCTATCAATGTATTGGATGATGAATTCATGCCTCGTTTAGGTAGTTTTATCTTTTATACATCTGGTGTTGATCTCGTCGGAAGTTTAATTGGCTGTATTACGGCATTTGATCCTGATGCTGGTGAAAATGGGCGAATTGTATATAATATTATTAAAGGTTAGCACTTTGTTTTAGCATCGTTTCTTGCTTTTAACTTAATTCTTTTCTAAATATCTGTTCTTTGGCTCCGACCTACGCGAGTTCCTTATTACCTGCAATCTGAGAATAAGTAATAATGTCGGACTGAAGTGTGTTATTAATTTTTATGTGTTGTTCTCTATATGTCATTTTTTTAATATCTGTAATGACAAGCAGCTCCTGACTAAATGGCATGTATAGAAATCGACCAACGAATAAGAAAAGATAATCAACTAGAAATCCGTATATATAACTTTCAGCAACATGCTGTAATTTTAGGGTCTAATCACACTATCCAATTGCGTAAACCGAAGTAGATAAAGCTCAGTTCGAACCTGAAATTCACACATTTTAACCACTAAGTTACCGTCTTATATATATATATATATAATCAATGATTACATTTGTGTTTTGCATTTTATCATTTTCAAGTGAATCGGTTTTTCGATTGTATTATGTTTTCGATGTGATTATATCCACATAATCTGTTACATTAGTGGTTAAATAGTCTTTATAACTATGAATTGTTCCTAATTTTGATACAATACATGAAGGTTTTAAATCTTAACGATCTTCCTTGAGCTGTCGGTGTTCTGTCCTCGGATTGTAATAAGGAAATCAAAGCTATTACATGTCTCTAAATTGTTAATCCTAAGCGTTATATAAAAGTAATCATTTAAGGGGTATCAGGCTGCATTAAATATTGTCACTATCTGATTTTTTTTTCGTTGTATTTAATTTGAATATGATCACTGTGTATATGTGATCAGTTTCATTATCTGAATAATTTTTGACAACCTATGCTAGAGTTAATATTAACAGACTGTTCAGGTCGCTAATTACATTGACCTGTGTTTTACATATTTCTATCAAATCAGCCATACTTATAATATGGGTCAACTGATTTATGACTAGCATATGCCCATAGTTTACTGTGTATTCGTTTATATGGTTCATGTGAAAGTTATAGACTCTCAAAAAATTATTGCTGAACTGTATGATTTGTTTCTTTTTTATAGGTGACACTTCTGATTTATTTGCTATCGAACCTTCAACGGGATGTATAACATTAGCCAAACATCTACTTCCTAACCATTCATATTCAGAATCTGAAGAATTTTCACCGAGACTTAATTCAAAGCTCTTCGTACGAACACATCATTTGATTGTATCTGCTAGTGATAATGGAACTCCTGTTTCAAAATCTAATTACACACAAGTTAAAATACATATTGTTCCAGGTCCTGGTGGTATTAATGCACCACCACCTCGTTTTGCTTCTGATAATTTAGTTTATTTAACTGTTTATGAAAACGTTCCACCTAATACAGTTTTAATACCATTAATGCGTCATTTAACTTCTGATTCTGCTATACCTGGTTTTATTTCATTTCGATTAGTCATCGCTGAGCGATTAAATGTATTATCTATGTCTTCTACAACTTCAAATGTTTCTACGAATTTGTTTCATGTAATTGTTGATACTGGTTTATTAGTTACATTTGCTCGGTTAGACAGAGAAACACATGGTGATTTTCATCGTCTTGTTGTGGAAGTTGTTGGTACTGGAGGTATTCGTAGTATGTTTTATGATCGTTTAACTATTCAGGTGAGTTTCCTCTGCTGTTTATTACTTGAATATCTTTAAAATTTTTGTAAACATTACTGAGACCTTTTGTTTTTTGTTTTCATTCTATTGATATTTAGTCAGTTTAAAAGTATAAATTTGTTAGTATAGACAGTATCGAAGCATCCATTAAAGAAACTATGTGTTAACAGTGACCAGCCAAATTCATTTATCTTGGGTTAACATCAACAGAAAGTACTAAACCTTGTTGATAATAATGCTAAAAAATCTCATAGTCTTAGAAAATATCAGTGACCGTATATGCTCATTAGCTTAATGGTTAATGCGTTGGAATGTAAAGGTACAAATACTGAGTTCAAATCTGAGTAAGATAAAACAACACTAGAATCTAGACTAAGTTGGTTGACGGTAGTCGGTTGAACTCTTATCCTAGATAACTCTGCTAGATTAGGACCAAAAATCTAATAGACGTGTTAGTTTAGGTTTTCGTTGGCAGACCTTAACTTTCTTGGTTCGTAGGTGCAGACTACTAAGTAGTCCCATACTAAGAAGAAACAGCTATTTATCTCTCCTTAGTTTTCAGTATTTGTTTAGCTATGAGGGTCAAGATTTCAAATTTACCAGTCTCTTCAATAATTATTAGTAATAAATTTTTAGATCAATTATTTTAGTCCAATAAAGAGTTTTCTTTTATCACTATTTTCTAACTATTGGGTGAATGCGAGATTTCCGTTCTCTTAGATTACATGGGGCAACTTAAACTCAAACTGGTTAAAAGCTTACGCAATGATCGTGAGCAGTGGTGGATGGCGAATGCTAAAGAAATAGAAAAGGCAGCAGCATGGCGCAGGTGCATCCACTCCTTGTCTTCCTCCAAATTCTAAGTTTCTGAACGTATCATAATTTTCTCTTTACTGAATCATATTTCCTTAAATCTTATCTCCGATCTCTATTCCCTTCCATTAATACTAACTCTGTTACTACCTCCCCTACTCTGGGATTTGGTCCGACAATTTAATCTCCATCTGCTAATTGGGGCATAGTAACATGAGCTGATGTACGTATGTACCAAGTTCTACTTTGTAACTGATTTCGATTTGATGAGAGCTTGAAATGTTAATTTATTTCAAAAACGACGTATACACATATTCCCTAATAATCGATCATAAGCACTGTGTGCAAAACTCGATTAATGTACCAAGCTTCAATTTGTGCATTTGGTTTTAAGCTACATTCGAAGTGTGAGGGATACTGATACTTCTTGACTGCTACCATCGAAGTAGGTCGAACTAGGGAACTTATTGGTTGAAAGTTGAACATTAACCACTGAGTTATTCCAACCTGATATGTATCCAAATTGCATGCATTAACAAGAGCATGATCAACCATCATTTAGCAGGAATCACTTTATTTACTATACAACAAGTGATGTCATTGTAAGCTGTATGTACGAACAAACATATATATGTGCGCATATATGTTTGGAACAAGCAGAAATATCACACCTGAAAAAATTGAAAAGTAAATAATAACAACAATAACACTAACACGTCAATACCTATTAACCCATTTACTTTCCACCTACCTAAGCATCACTACAAGGATGTAATGACTAATACAAATAATAATATATGCAATAATGTTAAAGGGTAAAGCGGAACGTGGAACAAAAAGGTAAAAATTAAACGAAGTGTATGAAAAGCATTTGTAATATATGTACGGATGTACTTCCATCCCTGTCATAAGTATCCCTATATGAATGAATGAGAATGTGCTGTAAAAAATAAACAATAAATAGACAAATTACTGTTGTTATTTGCATTTTTCATCAGTGTCTTCATCATTAATAAGCAAGATAACAGAAAATCCATCATTGTAAGACATAATTAAATGTATATGTCAAAAAATTGCTGAAATCAACGTCAGGAAGAAAAGCAGGTAAAAAGAATGTGCTTCAAATTTTGATTGACGTGCAAATATTTTTTGAAGTGATATATATATATATATATATATATATATATATATATATATTCCTACTATTATCAATATTATTAGTATTATTATTTGATATAGTGACATGAACTTGTCTGTTAGGACGTTACTTAACTCGTGAATCAAATAAATAAATAAATTGTCAAGATCAGCGAACAGCCTGGAACACGTGTGTAGGTCCAAGGTGAAACACTGCATTAGTAAAAGATGAAATTATTTAGAAAAATACCAAAGTAACAGAAGTAGTAAAATTAAAATTGCTAGTAGTAAGAAGTCTGGGGATAAAGAATACGGACCGGAGAGAAAAAATCGTTTCGCTGAATAAAATGTACAAGATAATTGTGAAATGCAGGATAACGAGATAGATAGAATGATCGATTCTCACAATGTCGCCAACCAATGATTTCGATTACCACCCGGACTTCAACAATGCATTTTGCAAAAACTAGTATGAAGCAAGCCAACGTTAGTAAATCTACAAACCGATATAGTGTTTCGAGTTGGTCGCCCCAAGCTAACTTCCAGCCAACTCCACTCCAACAAGCACCGCATACAAAAACAAGCAGTAGTTGAGCATGCATAATATGTATATCCTAACAACCTCAGTCAGTGAAGATGCCACAAAAGTAAGATATAAACAAGTAAAAAAACTTATCGAAATTGTCGATTAGTTCAATCGATTTAAAATAGCCTAAATCACTGTTAGAAATTTTACGCAAAAAGAAAATATGATTCAGTAAAGAGAAAATTATGATACGTTCAGAAACTTAGAATTTGGAGGAAGACAAGGAGTGGATGCACCTGCGCCATTGCCAACGATTTTGAGCCATATCACCCAAGGTCTCTAACCATTTGTTACGATCATCACGTAGACCTCAACCAGGTAGTCTGTACCTATTAACATGACTAAACCCAATTGCCAATGAATTTATGTACTGGTGTCATGTTTTCGTTTGGCTGCCCCCAGCATTCTTCCCGTCCACCTGCACACCGAACAGGATTGATCGTCGAGGTAGGCGGTGGTCAGGCATACGTGACACATGTCTTAACCACCTCAGCTGATGAAGATTTACTACATCATTAAGAGATTTACTGTGTTTACCTAGTACTTTATTCCCACCCCACGTATTGCTTACCTGGTGGTCCCAGTAAACACGAGCCTACGAATATTCTCTATCTTAATGGCTATGTTTCACATTCATAAAGTAAAACGGATCGAACTGCTGCGCAGTAAACGCGTTCTTTGGATTTCAAGCTCTGGGTTTTGCTGAAAATTATGATATAAAGATGGATATTAAATTATTAATGCATCTGCACCATGTCGTCTAGCTTTTCCAACCGTTTGTCCTGGTTATTCCACTAATTTAAATTAGGTAATCTTCACCTTCTAACTTGAGTATGAGTAACGATGGCAGTACACTCACATAATAATGAACGTGATTTGTTATTTCTTTTCCTCTCTATCTCTTATAATTACTCGTAAGTCATTTTGTTTATGTCTGTCTGGAAGCAGTAATTTTTGTTTTGCATCTTTTGTTTATCTCATTTTTTATACGCAACTATATTTATGCATAAATCTATTTATTTATTCCCTTGAATTTTTGTTGATTATTTGCAGTAATAATAAGAGTTTATTTCACAATCCAATTAATTTTTCAGATTTATCATATTTATGATACATAACAGGAATTACATTTCCTCGTCAAGCTATCCTCTCTCAATAAGTCATGCATATATATATATATATATATATATATATATATATATATAAATGGTAAAGTGGGTTAGAAATTATGGTATTAGAATAGGAATGTCTTGCTAATGAGCAACAGACACATAATTGAAAGGAAAAGTTAAAATGAGAAAAGTAGAGGTAAATAATATAGACATGTTTAGATTTTCATTATTTTCCAAATTCTGACTTCTTTAAATTTTTAATAGTAGTCATATTAATTATTTCTTAGTAATAGATTTCATCTTTTGGGATGGCTTGGCTATATGATTGAAAAATAATACTGAACTTCTTTCAAATTCACTTTTATTTTATTTTTGGAATTAGCATTTTTATCTCCTAAGTATTAAGTTGAACAATAGTTCTGTTTTTGTTTACGTAGGTGATGTTACAAGAATTACACTAGTTATGAAACTACAACAAGGTACTTTATTTGTCCTTGTTTTTCTGTAGATTTCAAGTTAAAAAACTTTTAAAATATGCTAGATAATATCATTTCAATTGAAATTCAAATTAATTTGATTGTATTCCTTTATTGAGATCAGTTAACCTTTCTTTCCTTAGACTTTCTTAATTCTTCTTTTCATCATAGTGAGGAAAGGAAGTTGACCTTTTAACTCCTAGTTTGGTAAATGTAGCTTTTAATATCATTTTGAATGTACCATTTGATAGAGTTCTTTATTATACGTAAATTGGTATTGGGTGATACTCTAATTTGTAATATCTTTGATGAGATCTGTCTTTATCTATTTTCAAACAATGTGTAAATTGAGCGATTCATTCGACAAGTTTCAGCATCGTACTACTGTTTGGAGGTCTCAATTTACATTAATAACATCAGGATATCGATATATTGAATATTAAACATAATGTATCAACATTATAGTAATTAAGTTACTTGAATTTTTATAGGTTGTATAGATAATCATATTTATCGATCAGCTAAAATATTCTAAAACTTAGTCCCTTGAATTCAGTCGTTTATAGTGATTTTAAGAATTAATCATACACTTAATACAGCTTATAATAAAAGTGTTGTTTTATTGCAGAATCAGTAAATTACAGATTAGCACAAAATTATGATATGATTTTGAAAGAAAATTACTAAGTGAACAATATGTCAGAATAACAAATAATGCTAACTAATAATCGTGTAGAGGCTTGAATTTATTGAATGATTACTAAGTACTGTCACATGTATTGCTTATCTGGTTCTTGATAGTACTGATTTAATTCTGTTGATCAATTTTGCAATATGGCTACTAGTTTAGGTGACTATATATCACTGGAACTATGTCTAGATGGAAGAAGGTCTATGGGTAGTCGGCAGTACACCTTGGACTTAGGTTTCGTGTTTGATACTCGTCAGCAATTTATTATTTGTCAATTTAAACATAAAATTTTGATGCGAATTGACACCAAAAATTTATGCATCACACGCAAGAACCGTGTGGTGAAGAATATTGTTTTCAGTTAGATCTTAATCAGGCTTTACTTGAATGTACAATTGTCTTGATTGGCTTAACAATTTCATATTTTCATATAAATATTATCGTAAAGCCTGATGAATATTTAGTTGGAAACAATATTGTCTGCTCATATGTGTTGTTCTGATTTACACTATGGGAATATTTACTATTCCAGAAGATAATGTCGTTAAGGAAATAGATGACAATCAAGGAAAACTGGGCAAAATTTAATAAGACAACAAGATAATTGCAATGCATGAGATACAACTCAGATGGAAACGCAAACAAGATTTCATTCTTATTAAGAGAAGTCATCATACTTTTATAAAAATTGTAGTAGGAAACTACAGCCACTAACTTCTATTCTATGTCATATCTAATTAAGTCTTAAACCACTGATTTGCACCATTTCTAGGACCCCAACCGAGAAGTCGGAATGGACCGGTCGATGCCAGTTCCATTCAATTTTTTTATTCCACGACTTTGTATGAATAACTAACCATCTCTTTGGTTTTTAACAAATCCTAGCACGGCCAGCATAACATTAGTCAGACAGTTGTTCAAATTGGTGATGCAAATTGAATTGTCGTCAAGATTACCTGAACCTACGATGTTAAATTTAATCAGTCTTTTTTGCATGGTAAAGTGGTTGAATATATGCCTCAGAATCACTTGTTGGTGCTTACACTTTCCATATCTTGAATGTGATGCGACATACTTCCTGGAATATACTACTTTTTACTGTGCTAAATATTAATTACGTACCGTATTCTAACGCATAATTAAACTGTGTTCAGTTGTATGATTCAACATTTCATCATCTGTTAGACATCTGGCCATTAATAGTAACTGTTTAGTATTGTTAGTGGTAGTTTAGTAAGCATCATATTTCTTCCTTCTCATACAGTTTATGCGCAGAGATTCATTCACCAAAAATATCTTCGTTTCACTGTAATTGTACAGACGGTATGATACTAGTGATAAACTGGATTTAATTTTCCTAATAGATTATCCAACTAACAGCTAAATAAATATCATTTCAGTAATAGAGCAGTGTCTTGCAGTTAATTAATGAAAACCAAAGTATATTTATTGCCGCCGATAATATATAACATTTAATGTGAAAATTGGTGCAAAATCCGTTGTTGCATAGTTACAATAGACATTAATAATTGTAAATAGTATTTCGGTTTGTGTTTTGTTTCTATTAATCCTGCCGACATTCAGTGTCATGAAAAGAAATACATATCATCATCAATAACCAACAAGTTTCACTCAGAGAGTACGCGGGTGATTTTTGTGTAAGTGTAAGAACCACACCAAATGTATGAAGTTCAAAAAATTTTACGTACATACTAAGATATCACGCAGTTGTAAAGTTTTAGAACCTCCGACTGAAATAGTTCAAGGTAACTTCACATGATTGTTCATATAGCATAAACTCGTAATCAATGCGAAACTCATTGTTTATGTTATTTGGCACTGATAGACTCCTACAATTATTAAATAGTATTTATTGCGTACATTAAATTCACAATAACTTATTATTCCATTTTGTACCTAATATTTCTGTTCTATAAAATGCACATTTAAAACTTGTCTCACTTCAGTGTGAGTAGTATCATTGACTTTTTTGGCCTAATTTCTGAACTTGTATGAATTCTATGATTTCGGTCAGTTTAAAATCTGTTAGTTTTAGATTCTGGAAACTGTAATTATTTTACTTGGAAATTGTGAAAATACAATTTTTTTGACGCATATTGGTGATGTATAGATTCATCGAATGAGTCACTATATGCACATAAATATTTTTTCAGTGGAATAACTAGTATTAAGATATTCGCTCTTATTTCCAATCTTTCATTTGTACATGATCAGGTTAACTGTCCTGGTACTAAATGAATATTTGTTATCATTATATGTTTGTCTTTTGTCTTTCGTATAACTACCACAGATATATATATATATATATATATATATATATATATGTCATATTCAATGTTCAAGTGGTTTAACTGCTTATTATATCTTCGTAAACTGAAAAAGCCGATTGAAACGTAAAATACGATACTATGGTTCAACGAAGAGATCTCTTTCCAGTGCCGTGCAATCGCGCATATATATATATATATATATATATATATATATATATATAAACGTGATTTAAATAAAATAATTGCAATTGGGAAATGGGAAATCTAAAAATGAAATCGCCGTAGAGGAATCTCTTCGCTGAATTATATCTTCGTAGGGGGTGAATAGATTTTTGACAATGTTTTGCCAAAAAATCTATGTGAGGTCGAAAAATATTTTCGTCACCTCAGAGTTCAATAAATTCGAAGTATAAGAGTCTGCTGGTGAATGATTTGTAATATTACCTATTGGACCTTGGCATTATTACACTACTCGTTCATGCGTTTTAAACTCATTTCGATTAGAGCATAAATAGGAAGGAGTTTGTACACCTTTTCAATCGACCTTATGGTGTATTGAAAGTATCTTATTCTTGTTATAAATTTTTTTCGCAGTCTTAGTCAATCGGGAAGCATTAGTTATTAATAAATTTTTAATTGGCGAAAATCATAATCATATTACAAATGATTACCTCATAAGGAATTCTGTTACTAAATAGCAGTAATTACTGGTTATTAAAACGTTTTGAAAATCAATACTATTCTTCATATCTCTCAGATAATGACTATGTTTAAAACTAACGAATCGCCTTTACATTGTATCTTTCTGTTTGTGTAATCCTATTCTGTGTTCATCTTTGTGTTTATGATTGTAACAGGTTTCTCATAAAAAGTTTTTCTTTCCATCTATCTTTTATTACATCATATTTTACTCTCTAGCCATGAAACATTCAGGCACTTGGTCATACATATAGAATGAGGAAAATGTGTTCTTCTTTTCTTTATTCTTCTCCACCCAGAGGATTTATCTCTACCTTTCTTCTTATCATTTTTGTTCATTTATACAATTAAAATTTATTAAGCCGAAACGTGCTATCAGCATACTAGTAATTTTTCAAAAATACCTTTGAATTTTATGCAACCACTTTTTTGGCTAGAGAGAAGTTATTTCCCATTCTTCGTACTAAGTTGTTTGACTGTCTTGTGGCAATAATTTCTATTATAGAAGTAATGGAGATACTTTTATGCTAAGCCAAATGTGTGTACCGTATATTTATACTTAAATGAATGCTTTTCATATCACAGTGGAAAATTTACTTTGGTGTATATGTAGAATGTGTGACCATTATACGGTATAGTGTATAAAATTTATGTTTAGATAATGTCGAAAGTTCTTCTGTAATACCAGTGTAATGTTTCTGGTACAAAAGTGTTGAGTTTCTGGCGTGCACACTCACAAAAACATGTGACGCTAATTACTCATATGTCTTCTGACAATGTTTTATGCTCTTTGTATTTTTTCACTAAATTAAAACATTCTGTTTAACGTCTAAAATGCTTATACGGTGTTTAGCTTTGTATGTATGTACGTGTGTATATGGGCTAGGCAGTACATTTAAATATGAGCTTCATGTTATAACACTAGTGTTACTCAGTGGGGTTATTCCTCATCAATGTATATAATAATACTAATCTTTCTAAAATTCATTTCACCAGCTGTTTTTTAGATGATTAAACATTGTGTTCGTATTTCAGAAGCTTTATGCTTTGGAAATAAGTGTTTAGATGTTTTTCTACGATAGAAATATGTTTTTCATATCGGTAATTTACTTATGTTCATCTTAATTTTGAAGAGTTTGTCATCTATCTGCATGTTCATGAAACTTAACCCTCTTCCATATTTCTTTGGTTTTCGTTTCTTTTTATCTTACTGAAATCATATTTATCACTGCTTTGCCATCGTTCACAATAATGATCGTCTTAGTAATTACAGATCATTTTTTAAATATTACTGTTTGTCTAATACAACTTTATATATATTCTAAAGTTATCCTATTTAGTTTATTTCAGTCAACTAAGCATTACTAGTGTTTACATGAAATCCAGGTGATTACCTTATGTACTCTATATCTCACTTCTGATTATTTTGTCTTAACAAATTAGTAAATCCTCTTATTTTCTAAGGATATCTGAAATTTTTTCAATGTTCACTATTTATTTTGTATCTAGCACTGTTGATCATTTTTCCATTTATTTATTTGATGAGTTCTGCATATTAGAGTGCGGTTCTCGCCAAAGATTTCGTTGTATGCCTAGTTTTTATTGTATCTGCAATTTTATTGAAGAATATCGTGTTGTACTACCCTGGCGTCTTTATAGCTTACACTTGTGAATAATTCTACATGGTTGCAATGTCTTTAATGATAGTCACACTTTAGTATTCAGCAACTGTTAGATAAAAGAAAAAGTGACTGAAAACCCTATATACAACAGACAAATTGAACTTTGTTAACTGTAGAAAACCGCAACCTTTATTTTATACATTCCTTCACACTAACGGATCATTATGTTTGTACATTATAAATTGTTTTTTGCTTGTCTTTTAGTTCATCGATCTTCTATGAATACACCTTGTTCTTTTCTAGTCTACTTCGTTTCTCTTATTTTTCCTCAGAAAAATATTTTCTTGGATTACTAACTCATTAGATAATGTATAATGCAATAAATATATTTTACACAAATCAATTTCAGCTTTTATATATATATATATATATATATATATATATAATTTATTTTCAACAACTGTTTTTTGCATCGTTCTAGCCTAACCAATGAAAACGTGATTTTATTTCTTGTAGGAATTGTAATTTTTTTCTTTTAGCAGTAATATGTTAGAATAACTGCATTATTTATTGTTGCTGCTTTGTTTTTAGCTAGGGTGGGATTAGACAGTAAATCTACTTATGTTGTTATTGTTGCCTATTGTGGTTGTGGTAGTGTTTGTAATGTTAAATTTTGTGCTGTATTGTTTGCCTTCCAAAATTTCTTAACAATGGTTTCATCCAGCCAATGTATCACATCTCTTAGTTTTTTAAAATACCTTTCTTTTATAACTTGAATTATACTGATTGTAAAAGTTCATAATTTCTCTTTGTTGGTTTTTAGGACCGCAATTAGTTAGTTTCTGTCGCTTCAATACTAATTACAAACATTTACTAATGCCGTTATTCCTGTTAGTGGCTTTCTGAACACAATAGATAACGTTTTGGCGTCTAAACTAATTGCGCACTAGATTAGAGTTTCGGCGTAAACATTAACAGGAGACGTGGGTACATCCACGCAAAGATTCCCAAGCAGAACGAAACCATCGTTCTGTATATCACTGCTATCTATAATCTAGATATAATAAATATTACCATTTTTTTATCAGAAAAAATATTATAGCATACTGCATATTTTTTAGCACCTGTAAACTTATAATTAACTATAAAACGGCTTATATATATTTTCATTTCTTTCCACACAGTTACGGATTCTTGATGTAAATGATAATCCACCTAAGATTATTGGACCTAGTCGTATGACTGGTTGGATTAGTGAGAACTCACCGGCTGGTACTGTCGTCATTGGTCACTGTTTGGATGATCATCTATTTCCTTGTGATCCGAACTACACAGGTCCATTAGTTCTAAAAGTTATTGATTATGACATGGGTGTCAATGCAAAACCTGTATATAGTTTTGTTGGGTCACAAGTGAGAGAAGACAGTCGACAACCTTTCGTTGTGGATAATTCAACAGGTGTATTACGTCTTGGTGATCATGCATCATTAGATCGTGAAACACTTGGACATTATGTGCTTATGATTGAAGTGTCAGATTCTGGAACACCTAGTCTTACAGCTGATCGATTAATAAGAATTACTGTTGACGTGATAGATGTAAATGATAGTCCGCCAGCGTTTACTGATGCATTTTACTTACGATCTACGCTGTTTTTACCAACCTATCCAACAGAATTTGTTTTACAATTGACAGCTAAGGATCCAGATCTGAATGACTC
Organism: Schistosoma mekongi; assembly: GCA_034768735.1. Taxonomy (NCBI): domain Eukaryota; kingdom Metazoa; phylum Platyhelminthes; class Trematoda; order Strigeidida; family Schistosomatidae; genus Schistosoma; species Schistosoma mekongi. The sequence goes on along the minus strand of CM068308.1, from coordinate 18,082,952 downwards.
TGTGAGTTGTTTTTGTCTTGCAGTTCAATATTTCTCAATGTTTTTTTATAAAAATATTATTCACGCGTTTTGGTTAGTATCGATACCCATTTTCTGATGATTGTCGTCGTACAATTGATATGATATTATTTCTAGATTTATTAGTTTATTATTACATCAGTCGTGAACAGAATAAAATCAAATATGGTCGAACAGGTGTTATATGTATATACATATTCATTCTTTGTGTATTTAATTTGCGAAGTGCTGAATTCGAATTTCATTTTGAGCATTTCTACTGACATGCATATACTTTTCACCGATGAACCCTGAATATAATAATATGAGTATCCTAGATTCCACTTATAGCGACAATATATCCATTTTCAGAAATATGACGACATAGCTATATCTAGGCAATCCGCTCAGGATATATTTTGATTGAATAGTATTAACATATATCAACAGCAAGTTAATACGTATCCTTACTAATAATATATACTGTTTTAGCATAAGTTTCTTGTAAGAATCAAGTAATGTCTTACATTATTCACTTCTACATTGTAGAAGATGAAAATTGTGATGAATTTACATTTTTTTATTTTATATATTTTACATAATGCTTTAATCACTTTCTTTTTAGTCAATGATTTAAGTACAACCATGCTTTTATAAGCTTATTTTAGCGTATTTTTTCAAGTTTTCTCTTATTAACTCTTAACAAATCATTTAGGTTCGTTATCATCTCGCCGATGGGGTTGGTGCTGAACACTTTATGCTTGATGAATACGACGGGATTTTACGTGTAGCACCAAATTCTAGCCTATCCCTAATTAATGTTTCTTATTCTCTAAATGATCAAGTCTTTTTCCTACATGTTGAAGCATGGGATGATCATAAACCGATTCCTCATGTTAGTCACGCAAATGTTACCATTTTTGTGCGTTGTTCAACTTCCGTTCGTGAATCTCAGTTGCTAATCATTGATCCTGTGGATGGTTTATATGTAGAGGTTGAAGAACACTTCACTTCTTCTGGCCCATTCGAACTAGGACAATTGTCTGTCCGTAATCCTCCTGTTGGTACAATCTATAAGTGAGTTTTCAAAGTTTACCATTTAGTAGAATCAAATGTGCACTCATATATATGCGCTTCTTTGTCATTTATAGAAGTTCTCTGGATCATTACCTTATCTTTCATCTCAATTTATTGTATTTAAAACCGTTAGAATATTCTCATTTTTACTCTAAACACATGTATGAATAAGGAATACTCTCTTTATGTCCTGCTGTCATAAATTTTTTAAACGCCTTGTTTCACTACGCTTTACTACTCTGAAAACCCTGGGGGAGGTTTCCGACACTTTTTTTTACTAATCATATAGATCACCGGATTTCCGTCTCCTGCAGTAAGACCTTCTAAAGAACGGAGCTAATATTTCGAAAACTTCTCATAACAAGGTCGTGCATGATCAGCCTCAAGCAGTTGTCCCTTGGGCTCTGCGATCGCGCTCCCTGGTCACTATGACCAACATTAACCCAGTTTCCTTTTCAGGTACCTTAAGAAGTAATATCCTTCCATGGCATGGGCAGCCAGGAAGTTACAACCGCCCTCATACCTCTCACAACACAAGAGATCATCTTGTTCGAGGTCAAATCCCACCATCAACTTTCAATAACTCCCTTATTCCCACGATTAATCCTTCCAGCTTAACTTTATCACCTCACGCCTCTAATGCTAATGGTTTGTAATCACTTAGATCTATGAAGAACCTCGAATTCGCCACTACTATTTTTTAACTACTTTTCTAGTTTTATTATTATTATTATCAGTTAGCCATAAACAACAACGTATGGCCAGGCACGTGTGGGCATTGGTTAATTTTACATACTACAATTAACACGACTATGTCATATTTACAAGATAAGTATCAGAATATGGTTCATCACGAGTGAATTGTAAAGTTCGTGTGGAAGAAAATAAGAACTTAAGATATAGAAGAAGATAAAGGGTGAATACACCTACTTTACTGTTTCTGAGCTATCTGAGCCATCTCACGATTATTTTTTAAACCCCATTTGTGTTGTCTACATCCATCAATGGTCAATAACCTCAAGAAACTGTTGCTACGCTTTGGTTTGATTGCCCTTAGTTTTCTGCCATCCTGCTTCTACACTGCTCAGAGTCGTTCAGATAATTTTTTATTGGAAAACAGAACACCATTTAAATATATTTATTTCTTATAAAGTTTATCACTTTCTTTGTATATCTTTCTCTTACTGGTACCAAACATTAGTCACATTTTACTTGTCTTTCTATCTAATTACGTTGCTTTATTTTCTGATCTACGAAAGTTAATTTGTGCTAAAATGTTTGTGATTAGATATATGGTGATAATGATAGTGTACATTTTTTCATGATATCCTATATTTTCAGTAAGATGTTTTTTTGTTGTACCGTGTTACTTTTAAGAGAAGTTGTTACTAATCTTTTGTTACTATTCCCTACTCTAAGTATGCTACATGTTTTATCTTTAAAAAAATTAGCTCTTTTTTGTTGAAAACTCTTCGTTCCGGCAGTATAAATGTATTAGTAGTAATATCACTGATTGATCAATTATCTTATATTACCATTCAATAACTCGTAACGTTATTTCTGATGATAATCAGTTGATATTATTCTGCTATTTTTAAGAAATCTTCAAGCGGTTGTAATGAATTATCGATAAATGAGAGGAAAGAAATTATTATGTCCATTATCTCTGTGTTAAATTTTTTTTGTTCTTTGTTACAAAATTTCCTAGTCAGTATATTTCATCCTGATGAATTTAAAAACAAATAAATAACCTTATATTTAAGATAATTGGTTATTTTTATATTCTATACACCTTTATATTAAATTCTAACTTTCATTATCTTGACCTTTGTCTTTTTATTTGTTTAAGTCAGAACTTGAGCTCATCTGAAGAAATTTAATTGTCTTTTTTTAATAAATACATGAGATTATTATTTTATCAAAAGAAAATAGATGTATATGGTTGATATTGTTTGAAGTTAAATGAACTTGTGCGCTCTTGTGGGATTTGAGCTATTTATCATATGATAAATCGGCTTAACACTCTAGTTGTCTACGCGACCTTAATTTTATTTTAGTTTCAATTTTGATTTAATCACCGCTCCATTTACCTCAGTTTGGGCAACCGGGTGATATCACTAGCTAGCTATGTTCGAAGCCAAATATGTGCATCTTTAGTTTCTATATTATTTATTAATGAGTGAAACCGAGTGTTATTACTGGTTACTATTCAAATGAGAGCCGTACAGGCAACTTCATTTTCCATATTAACTGTTTAGCTATATCTAATTGTCCATGTCTAAGTCAAGCTAGATTAGTTAGAGTGAGAAATTAATACATTTTACCCTGTAAATTAAGAGCCACGTCACTGCATTTTTCCTAGCCTTCTTCCATCCTGTTTTATAATATGTTTCTGCTGGTCTTCCTAACATTTTATTTGATACTATAGTTATTGCTGAATTCGAAGTTGTGACATGATAATTTGAGGGTTGCTGGGCGATCATTTAAGACCAAGAGACCAACTATTTGGTGTCCGACAATTATGGTTTTTCTTGACTTGAATGCAGCATTTTACCGTGTATTTTGAAAGGTTCTGTAACATCGTCTATCACTGAAAGACGTACAACTGAAGTACATAAACCTTGTGAAGGTTCTTTACTCAAACACTTTTAGTTAATTCAGTGCATATTAAGAACTGTCATTTGGATTTGCAACCTTAAGTGGTATCCGTCAAGGATGCCCACTATCGCCAATTTCGTTTCACTTCATAATGAATTTACTGCTAGAAAAAACTACGTGACCATCTGAATCTTCAGACGACCTTGCAAAGTGTAAGGCATTTAGGCACAGTTTGTATTCTATGGTGATTGCTCGATGTTACGTACCGATTAAAGTTAGAAATGTAAACCATTAGATACCAGCTCAGTAATTTCAAAGTTAAGTCTACTCATCTAAGCCTGAAAGTTCTAGATTCGATGAATTTCCATTGAAGATGTAGGTGATAATGTCTTACACTAAAACGAAACGGTTCGCCAGTACTTTCAGGTTTTCACTTGGTGTCTATTCGTGATGCGTAGTACTTTAATATATTTTTTGTTGGACGTGAATAAGTTTTGTGTTTGTAAAGTCGATAGCTTATGTATTGTAGTTTTCTTTGTTCCTACTTGCGATGTTATCATTTTAAAAAATCCATTGGCTCCAAACATGCAATTAATGTTATTACATCGCTGATTTTAAACAGATATTTGATAATTTAAGTAGCCAAATGTGTGTTGTCATAATATAATGCTTGTCTTTTGCAAGCTTCGATATATATATATATATATATATATATATATATATATATATAGTTTGTATTCGTTGCAGACTGATTACAGTGGGATACTATTGAAGACCTGGGTGCATTTGACAACTGTCTTGTCTTATTATAGGACCTCTTAGTGACTGTATGCACTGGCAACTCCGCAGAGGATCGAACACGGGATTACCCCTTTACTATTGTTGTTATGAAATTAACTTCACTTATCCCATTTTGTAAACGGCTTTGTTTCATCGTATGTTATTTTGTGTTCAATGTGAAGCTTATTTCGCTCAAATTTATATTAAGTTATAAACAGTATTTACTTAGCGTTTAGTGCCTCTTCTGTTTTGTTCCTTTTTGTTGTCATCGTTGTTTCCTCCTACTTTCTTTAAATTAATTTTGATAGTTTGTAAAATTTCATTTCGTTGACTCGTTTGTCAGCTGTGGATTCTTTTACTTGCCTTTTTGCCAAATCAGAAATATTAGTATTTGTGGTAGACCAAAGTTTATATATGGTCATAAATTTCAACATAATGACTAATAGTTGAACGTCCTAACCACTTCACTACTGCTCCGCAATTCGGAAAATCAATCCCTTTTCAAGTTAACACAATATTAGTTATTTGCATTTGCTACTTAGTTAGGTACTGGAATGTATTAATTGTAAGCTTTTATTTGTTCTGCCTTTTTACGTCTTATATAAGAGGCAGTAATAATTCTAATCTATTAAAAACAAAGTTAAGATAATTTGTAATGTTAGGGACTTTCAAATAAAGTCTATTTCAATTACTTCTGTTTATATATATTATCAACTCAGACTTTTTTAATGAATTAATACCACTGTCAAAAATGAACAAAGCTTGCAAATAATGACCTAATTATTTACCATGCGATCTTACTCTCCGCTTTTATCATTTGTAAGTGGTTATTAGTTAATGCTGTTCAAAAATTTTTCGTTAAACTCTCATTTGAATCGTGTTTCTATCATACTAATGTCTATCTGTCTAAATGAAAGCATGCCGTATTTGAGTATACGACAGTTATCTGCATTCTTTTCAATTGTCACTGTTTAATCTAGTGATTTTCAGTTTAGTTGAATAGATGAAGGCTGCAAATTGCAGCATAATTTCCTTTAAGTATTTGATTGCAAGTTATAATTTTAAATATATGTTACTTATTCTTTTATGACTGAATTCGTCATTTCATTCGAGTACTCAGTCATATTTTAGCAATATCGTTATTGTCGTTCACCTTTATTAGTATAGTAGATGATTTATAAAATGATGAATTACATGCCTATCTGAGCTACTCATTATGTACTTATGAGGTTTAATAAGTTTTCTTGGCTTTGATGATAATTAAATTACTATCATCATTTTTATGTAATAATAATAATAATAATAATAATAATAATAATATAATAATAATATATTATTATTATTATTATTATTATTATTATTATTATTATTATTGTATTTGTTTAGACATAAAAATTGTATCATTTGCCTTTTTCCTCGAATATCTACCTATTTGATCATCATGTTTACTTCCAAAGCAACAATAGTGTTAGATTAATACTTTCATCGAGTAGTTTACCCAGTAAAAATACTGTTTATTTTTGTGAATTGCTGTTACTACTTTTTATTATGGTCACAGTTTCATCACAAAATATTTTTTTAGTAAGTCAGTAAATACTATGTGCTAATGTTTTTACTGTTACTTGAATAATACCTCGTGTTTGCAGTCGGGAAGCCATTTGTTATTGTTAAGTTGGATTTTGTTTAGCAGTGAAATTCACAAATTTCGCTTTGCTTTAATGGGCACATGTTAGCTGAATGTACCTATGTTTCAGTGTTGGTTTTCATACTTTAACTCGTAGCCAGTACCTGTCACTTCGAATGTCATTGCGTTACGCACCGAGCAGATAAGTCTTTATAATTACTATCTCTTTCAACATATATGAAATGGTGTATTGGTTAGAATTTGATTTTTCGCGTTGTGGATATTCAGGACTGCCTTTTATCTATATTTCCATATACGCATCATGTGCGGATTATCTCAGTGTTCATCCTGTATTCTATCATTAATCACAGTATTATTAAAACTTGTAATTAAATGCTCTACTAAAGCAGTCCTCTCAGGATGCACATACGCTAATATAGATCGATCAGATTCAGTTCTTAATATTAAAAACAAAAACTCAAACCTTTACATTATATATTGTTTTATGATGCTAGGCTTTTCAGTATAGATTGTATTTCATGAGAATACTGATATAAAACTCTTGGAATGTATAGTGTTTACTGTTGGATAAACTAGAGTTAATACGATATTACGATTTCTATAACTCTCTAAGCAACTATGTGTAATTAGTAAATAGGAGTTAAGTTGTTTCACCTTTTTTAACTATAAAGTGTATCATATGACATACTTAAACGTTTACTCAGTTTGAAAATCATGAACTAATATTACTGTGACTGGTCGTTTAGTATAAATTGAAATTATTGTAAGAATGAAATAATATTGTAATCTTGTTTGAAATAACTGTCTGATTTCAAGTGGTTTTTCGTTGAACCTTCGCCTGTTCAAATTTTCTAGTTCTGATTATTTTCATAATAAAATCTAAAATTGTTTTATTTATATGGGAATACTAGTCACTTTAATGATAAGTATCGGATGTACTTTGATGGAGTCACTCAGTTCTGTTAGAACTTTCTGGATTTATATGCTAAGTCCATTGTTTCTATAAACTACTATGCTTATTTACGCAGTTGTTAAGATTAACGACAGAAAAATACGTTCAATCGCCCAGAAACTCATAAGTTAGAAAAGATGATAATCTGCACTAAAGTCATAAACTCGATTGTACATGTAGTAGGTAAGATCTTTAGTCAGTTCTCCGTTTCTCTGTTTTTCTTTAGTCAACACACAACTACATCAAATGGTCATGTTATCTCACGCCGTTATGTCACACATACTATGTCTATATTACCAATATCTGTTTCCTCAATTGTTCGATGATATTAACATATCAATGAATGTCATTTCGGAACTATTCATATTTTGTTTACTCCATACAAACCATTTATTGAAAAAAAAGTTGTTTATCCTTATTTATTTAAGTCTGTCTTATTCACACACACATAAGTGTCTAAGCTATAATACTTCATATATGAATGTATTATCTGTTATCATCACTGGTGATATTTGATAGTCATATATTTGTTTCCGGTTCCATATGATTTTCATTTTGTTCTATATATCATTGTGTACATGTATGTTTATTCTGTATGTTCGAAAAGTCTTAGTTATAAACTTTTTTTCAAGGTTAAACACATATATTAACCTGTCATTCGCAGCCACTTTGTCATGTATGACAATCAATTACAGCTGATTTACTTCTTATAGAAATTTATTACTCTAAAATTTTATTGCTCGTTTGTTCTGTTCTTAAAGATGCTATTCTACATGTTCGCTTAATGTCACATAATTGGTAGGTTCTATGGAATATTTCATCTTTAATACACTAAAATAATTTTGTGTGCGAAACTTCCGTGCAATTCGCAATTTTTTTTTGACAATATATTATGCTACCTCTGTAATCTCGTAGTGCTAATGTGGTATGGTAACTTGAGCCTACGGGCGTATGTGCACGGTTCTACGTTGCTGCTGATGATGATGACAATATATTTAACACCACTTAGAGAAATGTATCACCTAAGTGAAGAATGTCGATCATGGAATACCGACCCATTAGTCTCTAATTGTTGCCCTAGCAGTGAAATCACAAATTCCTTAACTCAATCTCGTGTTTATTTCTGTATGTGGATGCCGAGATGCACGAGATGTATCTACTATCCAGTGCCCTATAGTATTCAATAATTTTTAAATGACCTCAGTTTGTAATGGGAGTTGTTTGTAAAATGATTGGTTCATCGGTTTCTTTTAAAATGAAGTTTTAACTTTTAGCAGAATGGATAATTATTACGCTTCTACTAACTGTACTGTTATTCTTTCTTTCTTCAAAAAGGTTTATCACATTGAATCCTCATCCAGGCATTTATGTACATCCATTAACTGGTAGTGTCTTCGCTACTGGTAAACAAAATTCTACTGAATTAGATCGTGAGCTAACTGCCAATTTTACATTAAATATTCTTGTACGTGATGCTGAGAATCGTATTGGGACTGCAGTTATACATGTACATTTATTAGATATTAATGATTTCCGGCCAGAATTTATAGGTTTACCATACCATGTAGCATTTTGTGTTGGTTCAAGTACTACCGCTTACAATACATTGAATGAACCGTTAAAGAACAATCGAAGTGTTGAAGCTTATCCACCTTGTAAAAGTTTAAATAATTTCAAAGTAAGTAGTATTTTCTGTTTGAATTGATTTGTTGTTTTCCTCTGTTTAGCATCATTGTTAATATCGTTATTGTTATTACTGTCGTTATTTCTTGATTAGTGTGTTTTCCCATGGTTGTAAGAACAATTTTTTTCTTTTTATTCGTGGGAACTTCAAATTATTAATCGACTTTATCTGTTCCCTTTTTTCATAGATATTACTCCATCTATTTTTCCTTCTCTATGATGAATTTACCTCACTTTCATTTTTCTTCGTCCAACTTTATTTTGTTCATTAGTCTGCAGGTATGTTTGTTTGCGTGTGTGTGTGTTCGTGAGTGAATGAGTGAAATTAATCAAATACATTTTTCAAAATTATTTTTTTTAACTGGTAAACATTAACTAAAGTTAGGCAATTAAGTAAATTATTATATTAGATAAATAAATTTCATGCATGACTTAATCACCTTCATCTCTCTTTGTTATTGGGGCACTTTTTGTATAGAGTATATATATGATTTACTGTCATTGTTACGTAACTTATTTCTCTTAGGTAGTGTACATATAATATAGTCAGTCTTCATTGTGTTCACGTCTCCAACTGTGTCAAATATTTATATTTGAAAATTATTTTTATCATTAACTGGCTGTAGCTGGTGCGAGCACTGAATAGCTATTCGTCCTAGCTTGCGCTCATTACGTATCTAACAGGGAGTTGAATTCATGTATATCTGAAATTTAGTTACCTAATTTTAAGTGAAGGTATCTGCGCACTTACCTTTTAATTATATTGGTCTATAGACTGAATGTGGCTCTATAGCAACGTCAACAGACTCTATGGTATCTATTCAATTCTTAAACTTTGGGACTACAAAGTCTTCGACTAAACTAATAGATCTCGTTTCTTTATATTACTTCCTAGCACTTTTCATATTCGTTTATTCAGTAACATAATTCTTTTATCATGATATTTTACTCAGTTTGACGTTTAAGGATTTTCTCTGACCCACTGTGTAGAATTTTGTATGAAGTACATAAAATAACAATAAATTTATGTGTCTGTCTTCAAGTTTTTATGATTTTCCTCTACTCGTGAATATAAATATCAAAAGGAAAGTACTGTAGACTAGCTAATTCTCTTCCCTCTCCCTCTATCTCTGTTCAATTAATCATCAAAAAATCATGTCGCCAGTTATTTTATTCATTTCACTCATTTCTCCTGTTAATTTGGGTAAAGATAAACGATGATTTTTCCAACGAGATCGTTTCTTGCTCCGTATATCTTGAAAAGAAATGATTATATATATGTATTGGTAGACTACTGCAATTTTTGGGACTATTCATAGTTTAATTGAAGTGGTTTTGCATATGTTGGTTTTAGTTTTTTGTCGGTATTCGTCACAGCTAGGTGCCATTCAAAACCATGTAGTATAGAACAGTTTTTCGTTTTAGTATGGAACTCCTCAATGGCTGCATGTACCCGCGTTTGATCCAAATTCTGATCAATCTGTGATGATTACAAATAACAAATTTAAATTATTCGTATATGCCTGTTGATCATTGAGTAATAATCAATGTTTCCTTAGCCATTTATTGCTGGTCAAATTTTATAGATTATGCTGAATAAGGTCACATAAATGTGATTGACTCAACAACATCGTTTACGCGAAGTTACGATGTTAAGTTATTGAAAGTGACATTCAACAAGAAACACTTCTTGATTTATGTTTCAGGCTAACTGGCACTTGTCAGCAAAGTATGCATACGGTTTTAAAAATGATGTGCCACTTTCTACGAGATCTAATTAACGTTTGTTTTTCTTCGAACTTTTGGCATTTCTTCATATCGATCTAATATACCATTAAGATCAATTTCAAATTTATCACCAAACAGTTGTTAATTCTTTGGTTTTAGCCTAATGAATTTATGTGTTCAACGTAGTTGTTTTCATTATAGATTTATTTACACCAAAATTAAATGAAAAGTATTGTATTTCAAAACACTCGTTACTGTTTTATTTTTCTTTGTATTACTTACTGTGTAAATTTTCTATTGAATTGTGCATGTTAAGTTAACGTTGGTTTCCATTTTTACATACAGTAGCATTCTTCTAACTAATCATGAAGATGAATTGTAGGCTAATTTTCACTTAATTAGTATTCATTTTCTCATAATGGGTAATAGTATAATATGGTAAATCACCCTTATGTTCTCACATCTGATAATTCTTTCAAATAGTTGTATTATTAATTATTATTACTATTGTTGAACTTCATTTGAACACTGAATTTTATTAACGATATTTCTTCTGCAATTTCTCCCAGTGTTTTTATTTATCCATCAGTTCATATAACCATTTCTATAGTCATACTAATTTATTTTCACTAGTAGATTCTTCAAAAAACTATTTAGCCAATAGCTTCTGCAACTATATAACCAAGTACATGCGGTATGCGCGTCAATGATGTAACTCATTAATTACAAATTCGTGTACTCTGATTTGAGTCACACTGTATGTGGAAGGATCAGTCGTACTTCTCGGTTAGTCAAACAGATGCAGTTAGGACAGAAATCGAAGCTCACTGGATTACAGCTGCATTACTATGGTATTGAGACACTAGTATAACTTACTCAGTATTTTAGGTACTTCATTCTCAACTGTTCATTTAATCATATCTATATTAATACAACAGTTTAATATTGTTTACATTCATAAACGTATGTTTATCAGCAGGTTAGCCGTATTTCACTATAGGAGCAGGGAATATTTTATTTTCAGCACACTTATATATCACCCCAGTTTACAATAATATATATTCATTGATTATTGGTGGCTAGATGGGATGACAATCGTCTACTACTTTCAGGATTATTTTATGATTCCAGTAACTCTCGTCTTCTCTCTGGACAATTTGCAAAACACTGATTAGTTTGAGTCAGCCGAATGTGTGAAATTCCTACTATCGAAGACCGTTCCATTTTCCAAGATACATGTAGATTACTTGTTTTATTCGAGTGAAATATTTTTCGTATATGCATAGTCTTGATATAGAGCGAAATGTTGACTTCCGGAGTTTATTTACGTTGTAAAATTTCTGAATGATAATCATTTTTCATTTCACCTGGTGAATTTAAAACACAATATTTTTGTATTACTGTGAATAAACTATATTGTCCTCAGGTTACGGCTATCGACAAGGATAAAGGTATAAATGGGACTGTAGTATATAGTCTTACCAATGTTCGTCCTAGAGCTGAACCACCATTATTGTCTATCAATTCTACATCTGGGCATATATATTTGCTTCGAAGTCTTCCATCGGATTGGACTGGTAGACAAATTGAAGCTATTGTTGCAGCAATAGACGGTGGAGGTCTTTCGTCAACAGCTATTGTTAATATTCATTTGGTTGCTGAAAATGGCCCACAGTTCTCTGCTACGCTTTATTCTGCTGCTATCCTGGAATCTGTTTCTATCGGTGAAGCTGTCACTACCATCGAAGCAATTAATGTAAACAATGATGCTAGTTTAATTTATCGTATTGTAAATGTCAAATCAATCAGACGTTTACCTACGTCATCTGTTGATTTATTTATTGATTTCAAAGAACAAGATCTTATGACACTGGAAGATTGTCCATTTGGAGTTGAATTTAACACAGGTAATTTATTTCTTTTTTGCTAATACTTGCTCTCATTTGATCATTTAAACTGTTATTCTTACTTATTTCTTTGTTTCGTATCTTTTGTACCTAATACATGTATAGTGCGTTCGCAAAATGCAGAAAACCTCATCAATTAAAACGAGATGTGGTAAAATAAAAATTCACACCACTGTTTAGATAAAGATCTTATACACTTTGACTGTCTGACTAATTAGTTGTAATTTTGTTAGTTATATTATATAATGGTTGTAGCTAGACAATCATCATGGTCTAGGATGCACTAAATGGTTGTTTCATTGTAATATTTAGACCACTGATTTATCATCTATTAGTTGACCTTTGTAACTTCAATTAACTTATGATAGTCACTTAACTATAATCCATTCCTGGTGTAGATTACAAACATAGAAAATCTCCACGAATCTCCCTACACTAACTGCGATACGTTTACTTGATTCACTATCCTATTAGTCTATAGACTCGTAGATTTATATGTCTGATTAAGCTTGAGATTCTTGTGCCTCCTGTATCAATTATAAAGTTGGCGTTTAGAACGAAGGGTTCTATGATCTTAGGGTCGACGTCAACACTGAGATATATATACATTCGGCCGAACAATTCCAGATTACTTCAACTGTTAACCACAATCGGAAATCAATATAAGTATTCCCTAGCCGCTACGTAAAGACTTCATCAACTATAGGAATTAGTCTTTCTATTATCGATCTAATGTATGTAATCATGTACCTTAGGTTTACTTAATCGAAAATCGTAATAATCTGTTTCTATTTTGTCTCAAGGTTATGTCGGTAGTACCACAATGTGTTTATGAACGATAGCTTTACAAACTTGTTATTTTTCTCCTTAGCTTTTAATATCTCCATATTTTTCATATCTTCATGAACAGTGTTTATGTGTAGAGTGGATTGAAAACTCTAACTTCTGTACTTCTGTGTCTGAATTATCAATAGTCGTTTGCTTTAAAATCATACTACACCTAGTTTTAATTTTACAGAATAAAACAGAATTACTTCTACTACACAAAACGTTATTTCATTATTTAATTACCACACTCACTTCTCCACTCTCTTTGTTCATATATATGCATTTGTTTGAATGCGTGCAACATTTCAAACCCTTCAAAGTGAACATAACATTAGTGTGAAAACAGAAACCCTCATTTTCCATCAGTAGTTGCTTAATTTTTTTGTGCCATCTCGTTTTAGCACCTTTTTTTAAGTAGTCCAAGAGATAGTACCCTATGTTACCTACTATTAAATTTCCGTTGTTTTGATTTTTGGATGAGTGTACTAGCATGCCTGCTGATCAGCGAATATGTGTATTTATAAAGTGGACAAATCGATTATAGAAAAAAGATACCCCAAATGAAACATTCAAAGATTCTTATACTGTTGAAGCTAACTAACTAATCTGATTATTACATACTATGCCATTAATCTATGGATTCATCGTCAACAACATTACACTAACATTTAGACGTAAATAAAGTAGTTGGATATTTTCCACATTAATCTATATTTTCCTTTTGCTATCGATTATTTCTATTCTGTAACTGCTTTTATTCAGCACCATTTGATCGTTACGTTTACAAACGCCTGTCTTTTGTTTTGTAAAAAAACAGCGGAAAACCTCCTGGTGCTTTATAATCACTATTATTTGTACTCCTTTTCCTTCATTCTCCTGTATTTCACTGATACTCTCGGGATATCTTTATTCACGTTTATTTGCTCCTAATATTTTTCGGCATCTGCAGTTTTGGTAACATTCATTTCTTCCCTTAAGTGTTTTTTCCTCTTATTCCATTATTAATTACTTTAATTTCGTTACTTACGAGTCGTATGTTGCTTGCATGTGTAGACCAAATAGTTGTGTATCAATGAATGTATAAGCCTTCACTAGTACACACACCCACATGTGTATCCATCTCTGTGTGCACTTCCTCTTTTTATGCCTATATTCATTTCTTACAAATTTTTATCCATTACCCATATTAGTTTTTGATATTAATCTAATTTAGACAATGCAAATTATAATACATTTGTATATACATAGAGGAAAATAATAATAATAATAATAATAATAATAATAATAATAATAATAGTCTTATTCAATAGTATGTTTAATATAATGTGAATTTTCAGCATATAGTGTCTCAACAAGTTACTCTTTTACCGTGTATACATACGATTGAATTTACACCAGTTCGTGTTCTCGAAAGTAGCAACACTATTATTACACTTTTACTTGATGACAGAAAGATCGTTACGAAAAATAGGTTATGTAGCCAAGATTCTTGAACTGTGATTAAACCACAGTTACGGTACATTTTTAAGACTAAGGAGAAATTGTAGGCAGTCCAATTTTCCAATAAGAAATTTTTAGTTAAGACTTAGAATTTCAGGAGTAGATCTAACTGAATTACTTATGATAGGTCGTAAACATTTTATGAAGGCGAGTGAGTACACAATGTGATTTCGGAACATGATTAAGCAGTTAAAACAAAACGTAAAAGTAACTTTTTGGGATATTTGGTGACAAGTGGTAGCCCAAGATTTCAAGCAGGCTGCCAATATGATTTCAGTTAGTGAAACAAATAGAGCCCTATCGAAATCTGACGATCCATCTTTCCACATTGTGTTCTAATGATTATAACTATTTATTTGGTATTGATTTGGTTTTCTGAATCAGCTGTATATAAGAGCTGAAGTAATTTTTATATAGACAGCATGTGTTATGTGGATATGGGTGTTTATGCTTTAATTTTTTCAGACGTGAATATCTTTCCTTTGTTTTATTTAGTATACGCTTGTGTGCGGAACATATATCTCATATAATCATTTGATTTGATGAAATGTATTGTTCGATGAAACACTGAGCAACGTTTAATTTTCATAATTTTGCTTGGTGGAGGAAGGGTGTTTTCTAAGAAAATTAATAATCGTTCAGTTGAGTTAGTCTCAGGGAACTGGTGTTTAGTTTAAGTTCCATGTAACAAACTGACCTCAGTTAGATACTATTACAAAATAAGGAATAATGGACTGCTAACTCATCGTAGTAGGACACTCCTCGATTCCACCAGGGGATTATTGCAATCTATTACAAACTGGTCGAAGTTGGAACCCTAGCATTGTACGCTTTACCAGTTAGGCGTTTTCCTTGAGGTTCGACTCTCTTAAAAATCCAAGGATGCGCACTGATGAGGGGTCCCGTACTAGAACAAATAGCTGTCCAGTGTTTCCCGGTTTATATTGGCACCCAACCGAGACCAGCTTGTGATAAAAAACTAGGAAAAAATTTTTCACTCATTCATTTGATTGTTTAGTGTTTTGGTAAAAAATACTTCACCTTTCAATACTACTTAGTGATGCAATGAAATATCGGTGGTCAAGACTATTTTACGCGTGGAACGAATGTCATAATTTCATCTGAGGTGGTATCCATTAAATATCATGTTCCAATTCTACTCCTCCTACTTCATTTTGGTCATCGTGGTGGCCTACTATCGAGTAGTAGTTACCCAGTGCTACATCATTTTCAATGTGTTATGTCGAACCATTAAACGAGAGTGGAAAACTTCCAGAACTGTGTTTTAGAGGACTAATTCATTTATTTTGGTCGTGAGTAAAGCAAACATTACATTTCTGTTATTGTTACGTTCATCTTACCCTATCCTCCCACTTAATATATTTGCTGTTATTATATTGTCTCTTACTATGGACTACAGTTAATTAGTTGTGTACAAGTTACCCCCATTCACTACCACAATCTCTTCTGTTTCGTATTAGTGTGAAATTCCTAATTGGTTTGCTGTGTGGTCTGACTTTGTGTATATGTAAAGACAATGAAATACAATACGACTGAATAGGACTGAATTAGGTTGGATTGGATTGTGTCTGTTTGGTTCATAAATCGTTGTTTTCAATATTCCGGCTTTGGGGACTGGCAGTCGCGGGGCAGACATGTGCGTATGCTGATTTGCAATTATAAATGCCTCAGTGTATTATTTTGCATTACATAATTCAATGGTTTGTAGCTGATGCAAATTACACTACAAATTGTCAACAATTTCCCCACTCACAGTAGCACTCCAACTTATTAGTTTTAATACCATTAAAACTTAAACTCTGGATGAAGAACGAGGAGTTTTATCCATTAATTTAATCGCGATTAACTTTTTACCTATTGGTTCTAAGAATTTTCGTTTAACTACTGACATAAGGAGAATAAATAACATTAATTAGGTTGAACTGTGAAGTCGTTTTGTCCATTGTAAAGCCTCCTTCGTTAATAACCATTTCTCTCACCAATGTTGAATTCATAGCCTTTCTTTAACAGCCATTTAGATTTGTCTAAAGAAAAAATATTACCAGCGGATTGTGTGCTGAATCAAATCACTGATGAAAGAAAATAAATTTCTCGTTTTAACGACTATTTCGCCTCACCAAAACTTTCTATTATTACTGGTGTTGTATTGTTTTAAATCGCTGAAAGATTTATTAGTCTTTATATTCTGCAAATTATTATTTCTATTACTAGTTCTAGTACTACATCTATCTACTACTACTCGTACTAGTAGTAGTGTGTCTGGTGAACTAATCACGATTATGATGCACATTCATGTATAGATAAATTGTCTGGTTTGTAATATTTGACATTTTATAATAATAGTTATATTTCTTTCCTTTGCTGGTTGTATTTCCTATAGCGAGCGTATACACCCTTTTATGGCCCTTATTACTATTACTAGTACTTACCAACTATTTTTTAGTTGACATATAAGTGTATCATAATAAGGTTGTTATTACTTTTGCATTCTTTAGTAAATTTGACTTTCTACTTCATCACTATCAGATTTATTACTAAAAGCCTAAAGTGGTTATTTTGTTATTCCGTCTTACATCTTACATTTTTATTGTATGTGTTTAGGTGTGTAGACTTCTTTCTCGTTGCCTTAACATACTTGTTACAGTAATTATTAGTATTGATAAGAAAGTAAATTATTGTTGTATTGATGAGAACACATCGTATATGTGCTGACATACAACTACTAAATAAGTGGGCGTATGAAAGAAAGTAAAATGATGAAAACAGTTACTATATTATTATTTTATTAATATCATTATACAGTAATTCTTGTAGTAGACTGTAATCTTCCCCATACAATCTTGTGAACATTGAAGTAAAGGCTAGTAATATTCTAAATTATGTAATTGTAATATATTGAGTGACTGTATAGAAATATATTGTAGATCACTCGCCTACTTTGTCTAAATCTATCTATCCCATAAAATATATATATATATATATATAAGTAGGAACATGTAGAGGCAAAAGAGTATAATAGTCAAGTTGTCGAAATTCGATAGGAGTTTCGGGCTAAAACAACTTTCAGGAATTCCTTTCGAATTTCGACAACTTTACTATTATCCTATCTTTGTCTCTACATATTCCTACTTTTATGATTTCATCTATCCTGTGTAAATCATTCTATTAAGTGCAGTTGTTTCTACGAAATTTCTTACATTATGTGTCAACTGGATTCAAAACCTAGATAAATGATTTTCCTATAGGCTTGCTTGATTGGAAATTCACTTTTTTGATTGAAATAAAACTGTTAACAATCTTCACTTCAACCAGTTATTCTATCATTTCCGATACTCATTTGTAGATTAAAACCAAAATAAGTTATACATAATTTTAATGTTTCTCTCTTCCTGTCGATATTGTACGAAGCTGTATTTTTCCAGTCTTAGCGGAATCTAGTATATGTGTTTTATTAGTTTCTTGAACTCGTCACCTGGATGTTACCCGAGTCTAAGTGTTGATTTTCATATCCTGACCTTAATTTATTTAACTCATGGTAAACACTACATCATTCTCCACTGAGCTCCTGAGTGCATGCAATCACACTTAAACAACGGGTATGTATACATAATTTGATTACTTGTTTCTTCACGTTTATATTGTCTAGGACTTAATTTGGCCCTATATGTTCATATATTGATATTAAGTTATTCGATAGGCATGATTAAATTTAGATTGATGCTGGCACCTAGGAACCTAAGAATCACGTTTCTTTTTATTGACTGGGTTCGTCTATCTGATGAACCCTAGTGAAACGGACATCCACTTTTCAATCACAACCCAGCTTTAATCATATTTTTGAATTAACGCCATATCAAGAGAATTCTTTCTGGGTGCACATATGGCAACTAAGATTGATCAAATTCAATGCTTATCATCGCTTACTGAAAAATACAATCACATTCAAATTTCAAATCATATTGTGTTATATAGGATTGATAGCTAGCGAATAATTGAACTAACAGAG
This sequence comes from Schistosoma mekongi, assembly GCA_034768735.1. Lineage (NCBI taxonomy): Eukaryota > Metazoa > Platyhelminthes > Trematoda > Strigeidida > Schistosomatidae > Schistosoma > Schistosoma mekongi. The sequence goes on along the minus strand of CM068308.1, from coordinate 18,064,230 downwards.
CTTCTTGCAGTCGACTAGTTCATTTTCATATTTGGTGGCTTGGTTAACTCTACTGTTGGAGACCTCTCATTTAATTCATCAAAACCCTTGTCTGTGTAAAGCTTATGTTACTATTTGCTAAACAGTATTCGTCAGTAAGAAGCATTTATATGCATAATCCCTTTCTTCCTACAATCACTAATTTTTTTTAACTTACTTAGTTTACAATAATAACAATGGTACATGTAAGTGGATTATATATCCGTGAACTCCTTTTTTTATGCAAGTCGTGTTTCTAATGTTTTTTTTGCAATGCTATTTTCTTTTCAAGTGAACATTGTCATTCACCTCCTTGTTGTACATAAGTAAATATTATAGTCAATGTACTATCAGTTTCTCTTCTTCACACACTCCCACTGTATGTGTATTTTGTACCATCCATGTAAATTGTAGCGTCCAGTCCATTCAAAAAGTTTCTGTTTACCACTTTCATTTGTATTATATTTCATTCTTTCCACTCGTATACTGTAGTCATTCATTATTACTGTTGTTAACAGTTTCATTGTTAAAATGTTTAGTTGCTTTATATTTGAAATATTTGTTGTACTTAAGAATAAAACGCCGAAAGCTAGCATGTTTTCTCTCTCCTCTTCTGTTGTTAGCAATTGTGCATATTTTTTTACTTTTTCGTCTACTTATTTAATAAATTTATGTGCACATTATGTTTTCGGTAATACTTACTCGACTGTTTGTTTTTATACTTTGTTATTCCTTCCTTTTTTTCAAAAAAAAAAATAACTACACGTTGCTTCTGATGCATGGAGAATTCACAGATTCTTGGATCTGTGTTTGTGTGCGTAAGAAGGAGTCTCACCAGCTGTCCCAACCTACGTGTGTAGTATCGTTTAAAGAACTTGATATTTAATATGTTTACACTTCTTTTTCCTTACATCTGCATCTTTTGTGTGTATTTTTGTCAGCCTTATTTTTTCATACATTTGTCACTAGATAAAAGTATTGTAACTTGTTTATGTCTAAACAATTTTTATCTACTACAGGTCAAGTAGGTGGTTTGTCTCTTATTTAAATTTGCGTTTCTTTGTTCTATTTTATTATTTTCCAAAGCTGAAGAAACCTTTTATTCTCGTCTACCATCCTTTCTCAGCTTTCTTCCGTCTACTTCTATCTCTGTTGTATATTTAGTTTTGCTATTCTTTCACCCAGTTAATTCATTTTTTCATCATTCTTGCTTCCTTTTGTTAAACTATAGGAATAAGTGTTAAATCATCCTACCTACTTTTGAAAAATTTTTCCACTTCCCATGCAATTTTGTTGTTATTGTTCTAGTTGTCCTAGATATATGTCTTTGCTTGTAAAAATACAAGTTTTGGGAATGCATTGTTGTCGTCGTGGTTCCAGTGTTATTGATTTTATATTTTGCTTATTTTTCTGTTAGGTGATTTCTCATCATTCGACTCGTGAATACCCCGAATTTCGTTTTCTATCATTAACTCTTATTCTCGAACACTTGATTGTAATTCTACAATAAAGCAATAGCACTTAAATCTGAAGGATAGAAGAATTACTGGCTTCTCCTATTCATATAATATAGAAGGTTAAAAGTGTTTAGCTTTACCGATAATGTGTTTTCTATTTAGAAGTAATACATTTTCACAATGGTGTTTGAATGTGTTCTGGAGCGTGATATATACTATAGATGTATTTATACAGTGATTTGTTTTAATAGTTAAAATTACATTGTATTGTTTGATATTCAGTGGTAGTTTGTCCCTATATGCAACCTTCTTTTTCATCCATATATATTTTCTGCTACTTACTTATATGATGCTCAGTTACTACGTTTTTACTTTAGGTGTTGTTCGAGTGAGCGGTCGTTTAGATTATGAAGTCTCAACTCACTATTTATTACTCATTGAAGTTATTGATAGTCAATCAGGTTTCGCAGCTCGTGTAAATCTATTGATTAATGTTACTGTAAGTTACCTATTTCGTCATAATGTATGTTCTTTGTATTGACTTATAATTTAAAAGGTATAGCGAAGTTTTTTTTCTTTATATATCTCCAAGTTCACAGAATGATTGTCAATTTACAACAATCTTGCTAATTTAAAAAATAATGAAACTGTGGATGTTGTTGATTATTATGTCCTATTGTGAAATATACCTAAATTTTGTCTTATTTTGAATCAATTCCGTATGTAAATAGTAAAATTGTTTTTTTCTATGTAACTTTGCACAGATATGATTTTCATACTCAATTATCACGTATACTTCAGTTATTTTTTTGTCTAGGGATATCCGCCATGTTTTCACTGTGTGGTGTGCTTAGTTCTTTGTTCAGGTCTTATTTCATTTAAACTGTTACTGCTGCATGATAGAGTGTATTTTCATTTTATGCGCTTACAGTTATTTGTTATGCTCGTTTCCATTGTAGTACAACCCCATATTCCGGATGTAAAGCATGAATAAGGTAAATGCTAATGCTTGAAACGAAATCTTTAAGTGTGAGAGTCACACTGATTTATCCAATATTCCCTTACTAAATAAATAATCGAATGACCAAAAATATTACATATAGCACACACCTTGTGGATAAAACCTTAAGCTTTTTCCAATCTCTAATGAACTTCATTCTGTGTAATTTTCCTATTTTTTACTAAGGATATCAACGATGTGTCACCAGTATTTTCACTTGCTGAATATTCTGTCTCTGTATCAGAAAATGCTCCTATTGGTTATCGAATTTTAACTTTGAAAGCTTATGATCCAGATTCAGGTTTAGGAGGACTGGTGAGTAAATCATTCATTCATTCATTCATGTATATAAATATATATATATATATATATATATATATATATATATATATGTATCTTGTCGTTTTTATATTACTCGCTTTTTCTAGATTTGATTAATTATTGTACATGTTGTTTATTTTATTTGGAACTTTCTATTATCATTATCAACATTTTCGTATATACGTTATTATTAGTATTAGCAAAAATACTATCTATCATTCTGTTAAAATTATTTTGACAGTATCACACTCAATGCAATAATAATAATAATAATAATAATAATAATAATAATAATAATAATAATAATGCAAATAATTGTGCAACTTTTATTATTTTTGATTTAATTTCATTCTTCTGCTTTTTATGCTAGATTTATTTCTATTATGGTCAGTGTAATTATTGTTTCTATTTTTATTATTTTACAACGATTGTATCTTTTCCCTTTTTTAATAGTATTCTTTATTGTTATTATCGTCGTTGTCTTGTTTTCATACAAAATGTAGTAAGTTACAGAACGACTTTGAAAGGGACAGGGGGAGGGGGAAAGATAGAGTTGTACATTAATCAGTTAGCTAGTTATCAATAAATATGATCGTGATTTTGAGAATTGCTAAAATTTTATTTTTATTATGACATATATTGATACATAAATTCAATTTGACATTTTTATATTCACTAACAACTTCTCATGTCTTCATTTCTATCTTCTTTCACTGTTTTACTAAGTTAGTTATTGCATCTACTTTATTTAGTCATCTTATAATATACTTATTTGCAGATCTTACTGTTTAGTATTAGCTGATAAGGTGGAAAAAGAATGAAACGCGCATCTTGTATTGTGGTCATCAGTGGAGTCCAGGATTCGTGTTGCACTTTTTTCATCCGAATATACCTGCGTCCATATGTTGATGTTCATATTGAAATCCAAATCCAATACTATTTGCTCTAAACAGCGTATTTTCCACTAAGTTACTGAGTCTATATAACCGCTAACTTACACAATAACGGGGAGGTACATAATATAGTACAGCTTGGTAATTAATGTATACGGTCACGTAGACCTTATGTTTTATACTTTTCTATACTTCCTATTTAAATTAAAAAAAAATGATATCGAGTTAACTGGTTAGAAAGTACACAGCTAAGGATTTTGCTACTGGCGGTTGTATTTCACTTCATTTGAATCCACACAAGTTCAATTAAATATTAATTTGAGAACATAGTTATGTTTTATGTTTATTACTAAAAATACAGGTTGGGAGTTTCTCATCATTCTTGATGTCTTTATTTAATAGTTGATACGCATTCATAGTTGCCACTTGTTGATCGTTAGTGAAATAAGCCAGTGATTTCTAAATCAATATGCTGAAACTATACAGAATCATCAAGATTTACCACTACCGTTTACTTTTGTTCTGTGTGTGTTAGATAGTGACATAGCAATTTAATAGTCGACCTTCTAAACCCTTAATCACTAAATTTCATATTTGGACCTCGCTGTACTTTGGTCTCAGCAACCTAGATTTTTCATTATTTTTCGGACTGTTAAGTTTTAGCCTTATCATTAAGGCGTTTAGCTTTTAACCACTGGGTAGCAAGTTCAAGTCTCATTTCACTTTGGTTTGGCTAGCTGAGTAGTATCATTTTCCCTTACATATTCAAATGAGACTCAAAGTCAAGTAGACGAATCTGTACTGGATAAATGAATTGCATCATAAGCTGACGTACTTGATATCAATAATAAGTCTCTTTTACTAAAGTTATACTTCTTGAATGTATAAAGAAGCCTCTACCAATCGGTAAATTTAAGCTGTACATATATTCCTTCAATTCTTTTATGTATTGATATTTCTTAAATTTCCCGTTAATTTATCTTTTGTCTTATTAATCTAATATTACTATGATTACTTTCAAAATGTTTAACATATGACATCTTACCAAATGTGTTTTTTAGTTGCTTAACTATTTACATCTACATGAAAATTTATTGACAGTTATTTTTTACAAAGCAAACTATTTCTTTTTTTGGATTATTTAAACGACGTGAATCATCTTTACAGCATTTTGAAATAATACTTTTACATTACTTTTAGTCTGATGGATACATATACTGTACATAATTCCTTTCTATATTCAGGTACTTAACTAATTGTGTTGGACATAATAAAGTGTATATCTCTTTATCAATTTGCAGTGTTATCGATTATTCTGCGAAGTTCATTAAAGTATATTTATCCATATCATCCTAACTGATTACTGATGATATATACAATTGTTCCTAATCTATGTTATTGAAACCTAAAAATCCTAGGTCCCGTCCCTACTATGTCATGGGTTTTTACTTCTGAGAATTATCACTGTGGGACGAGACAATTTTCTTGTGTTCCCTGGTTTTCATGGATACCTAAACTTGATGAATGCTTTCTATAAGTTAAAATAATATCGACAAAATCACTTCATTCAAACTACTTTGTTTGTTACTATTTGTTATTGTGGAGGTTGTTGGATTCAGAACTTCTCGTTATCATTTGATTTCAGTCAAAGTGCCTTTGAAAATTTTAGTATGAAACTCTCTCGTATAATACTTCCACATACCTCACCATGAATCAAACGTAAGACATTTAGGCTTTGTATCGATCCTTTAATCTCAAGACTACTGTGCCGATATCCAATCGTTTATATTTCTGGCGCCAGTCGCGTCGCAACCTTCCGCTACTCCATCGATTGCGTTTGATTAGTAGTTGCCTTACATCTAAGATGGTTGTGCTCTATTGGTGATCACATTTTATTACAGTTTCATACCTTCAAACATATTGTTTGTATTGAACTCTATAGCACGTTAAATATTTAAAATAATAGTACAATTGGGCAAGAAAATTTTCATTTTAATGATCAAATTGCATATCATATGTGCATAAGTATTAATATCTGTATTTTAATATCATACATTTGATGATTAATTACAATCCCACTGTTCTTTTGTACAAATAGTCTCTGTGTTAAACATGTATGAAGTATTTTTCGACACGTATGTTATCGCTTTTCATTTAATGAAGCTTTCTATTCATTGTATTAATAAGAAACATGAAAATGATTTTCATGTCGTATGACTATATTTTTCTCTTGGTTAATTCATTTAATATTTACTTTTATTTTGAGGGAGTGGATAAGTATAATGATTATATTTGCTATTTAATCAGACAACCAAATCATTGTTATTCCGTAATCAAATAATTATAACGTAATCGTAAAAGTGTTTCATCAATGTCGATTACGTTTTATACATTCTTTATCTTTGTATATAAGGTGAATTTTTCCATTTGGTCACTGAATGATTTCTCTTAGTTTTATCATATCCTATCGAAAAGTGAAAGAAGGAAAAAATGTTTGTAAATTGTAGATTGGATTTGGATTCACTGTTTGTAAAGGAAATAAATCATTTAGATTATTCAGTTGTTCCCTCTATATTCTCCTGTTACTTGTTTAAGTTTTACGATACATAATTATCGTTGCTAATTTCTCATTCTTCATAAATATTTGTTAATGTGAGTGAGCGTGCATGATATGGGTGTTAATTTGATATTTTTCTCCCCATATTTTGTTTATTAAATTGAGTGTAACAAATATATTGCAATAATTTAGCAATGTTAAGTAGTAAATACTGTCTCTAAAGTTATCCACAACGCTTTTCGTGTTCACTAAGTGTGTTTTGCTCAGTATCTTCGTTTGTTTTTGTTGTCTGTTTCGTGAGTGAGTGCTACATATTTAAGTGTAATTTTATTTAAAGATTTTAGTTCAAGTTTAAATTTCTCGTATACTTTTATCCCTTAGTACGTTGGCTGCTCTCATATTGACATATAACAGGCAATTGTGAATAACTTAAGACACTTGTAATGAAAATTACGGGTTTATCACCCACTAAATAAATGAAAAAATGACTTGAATTGCTTAATATAACTTATAGTGAGAATTTAAAATTTGCTGCTAACATTTTAATGCCATGTTTTGAAACTCAACTACCAAATAATCGTTGTCGTTTCAAACGTGTTTGTTTGATCATTTAAATAGTATTATTCTTATAGAGCTATGATTTAATGGTCAAAGCAATTGACTTATAGCCACTTGGTTTCAGTCTCCAATCTCACTCCCTTTACGTTTGTTTGGGTAGTGGGCTAGTATCATTAAACCTTACACATTTGTTTAAGTTGGATTGTGACTGGCGAGTGGAATCCGGAATACTCATTTCATCTTATTTGGGACTTGTCGGCTGGATATATTTGCACCTCAGTGTTGATGTCCAAGCCGGGACTCGAACTCAGTTCGTTTCTTGCCGAATGCCACCGCGTCCACCACTAGGCTATTGAGCCTAGTCAGCCACACGTGTGCAACAGGTTACTTATGCCCGTTACTCCTCGCTGAGGAGCATAGGAAGCTCACCAGTGTTCTCCATTTAACTCTGTCCTGAGCAATCCTTTCCAATTGTTTCCAGTTGCTGCTCATCCTTTTAATGTCTGCTTCCAATTCTCGCCGCAGCGTGTTCTTTGGCCTTCCTCTTTTCCGTTTCCCAACAGGATTCCATGTTAATGCTTGTCTTGTGATGCAGTCTGATGGTTTGCGTAGTGTATGTCCTATCCATTTCCATCGTCTTTTCCTAATTTCCTCTTCGGCTGGAAGTTGGTTTGTCCTCTCCCATAGTAAGTTGTTGCTGATGGTTTCCTGCCAACGGACATTCAGTATCTTTCGTAGGCAGTTTTTTATAAATACTTGTATCCGTCTGAGGATGTTTGCAGTAATTCTGCAAGTTTCAGCTCCATACAGCAGGACTGTCTTCACGTTCGAATTAAAGAGTCTGACTTTGAGGTTAGTTGATATTTGTTTTGAGTTCCAGATGTTTTTCAACTGTAGGAATGCTGCCCTTGCCTTGCCAATCCTTGTCTTTACATCTGCATCGGACCCTCCTTTTTCATCAATGATGCTCCCCAGATATGTGAAAGTATCCACTTCTTCCAGAGTTTCGCCATCAAGTTGAATTGGGTTGGTGCTCCTTGTGTTGTATTTGAGAATCTTGCTTTTACCCTTATGTATGTTCAAGCCTACTGATGCTGAAGTTGCTGCTACACTGATTGTCTTCGCTTGCATTTGTTGGTGTGTATGTGCTAAAAGAGCTAGATCATCTGCGAAGTCCAAATCATCGAGTTGCATCCTACTTGTCCATTGAATCCCGTACATTCCCTCAAATGTGGAGGTCTTTATGATCTAGTCGACCACTAGGAGGAAGAGAAAAGGTGAGAGCAAGCAACCTTGTCTGACTCCGGTCCTCACTGAAAATGCATTTGTCAGTTGTCCTCCATGCACAATTTTGCACTGTGTCCCGTCGTAAGAGTTTCGGATGATGTTGACGAGTTTCTCTGGTACGCCGTAGTGTCGAAGAAGTTTCCATAGTGTTCTCCTATCTACACTATCAAACGCCTTCTCATAATCAATGAAGTTGATGTACAGGGGCGAGTTCCATTCAATTGATTGTTCAACGATGATCCGTAGTGTTGCGATTTGGTCCGTGCACGACCGATCCTTACGAAAACCAGCTTGTTGATCTCGAAATTGAGCCTCCGCTGAATCTTTCATTCTGTTCAACAATACTCTGTTGACGACTTTCCCTGGTATCGACAGTAGCGTGATCTCTCTGTAGTTGTCACATTCGCTGATATCTCCTTTCTTTGGTATCTTGATAAGATAACCTTCTTTCCAGTCTGCCGGCACTTGTTCTTCTTCCTAGATCTTTTTGAATAAAACGTGGAGTATCCTTGCTGTTAGGTCGATATCTGATTTGAGTGCTTCAGCTGGTATATTGTCAGGTCCTGCTGCTTTCCCACTTTTTATTTGTCTGATGGCCATCTTGATTTCTTCCATCGTTGGTGGAGTGACATCTATCGGGAGATCTGTAGGTGCTGCTTCGATGTCCGGTGGGTGGGTTCAGTGGAGCTGGCCTATTTAGAAGTTCCTCAAAGTGTTCTACCCACCTATTCTTTTGTTCTTGAATCTCATTGAGTGTCTTGCCTTCTTCGTTCTTGACCGGTCGCTCTGGTTTACCATGTTTATCTGCCAGTTTCTTCGTTGTGTCGTATAGCTGTTTCATATTTCCTTCTCTTGCAGCCTTCTCCGTTGTCGTTGCAAGGCCTTCGATGTATTTCCGTTTGTCAGCTCTAATGCTTTTCTTTACTTGCTTATTTGCTTCTGAGTATTCAGCTTGAGCCTTTATTTTCTCTGCTCTTGTTCGGCTGTTGTTGATTTCTATCTTCTTGTTCCACCTTTGTTGAATTTTGCTAAATGTCTTAATGGAGATCCATTCCTTATAATGGTGCTTCTTGCGGCCTAGAACTTCCTGACACGTTGACGTTAGTGCTTCTTTGATTTCTTTCCAGTTGTCCTCCATAGTGGTTTTTCTTCCTTCGGTAGATCTTGTAAGGCTTGGAACCTGTTGTTGAGAGATATTTTGAATTCATTGAGTTTGTCAGTGTTTTGGAGATAGCCTGTATTAAACCGTTGTACTGCTGCTACTCCAGTTGTCTACTGCTTCTTTAGCTTCAGTTTCATTTTAGAAACCACCAGGTGGTGGTCTGAAGCTATGTCAGCTCCTCTTCTGCTCCACACATCTTCCATTGATCTTCTAAATTTTTTATTGATACATATATGATCGATTTGATTCTCAGTAGTATGATCCGGTGAGACCCATGTAGCCTTGTGTATGCGTTTGTGAGCGAATATTGTACCACCTATAACTAATTTGTTGAAGGCACATAGGTTTTCAAGTCTTTCACCATTGTCGTTTCTGTCTCCCAGTCCTTGTCATCCCATGATTTCTTCATATCCAGTGTTGTCCATTCCCCCATCAGTATTGTCAGATCCTTTCCTCAACACTTTGCTATAATTGATTGCAGTCTATCGTAAAACTGATCTTTGTCTTCGTCGTTGCCGTCGTTGGTTGGTGCATAGCATTGGATAATATTCATTGTAATCCCTTTCTTCATTGTTTTGAAAGATGCTTTGATGATCCTGGGTCTATGTGGTTCCCATCCCACAAGTGCATTACGTGCCTCCTTGGACAGCATCAGAGCAACTCCTTGGGGGAGCGGAGCATTTTCCTCTTCGTGGCCGGAGTATAGTAGCGTCTCTCCCGAAGCCAATGTTTTCTGTCCAGCTTGAGTCCAATGGGTTTCTCTGATTCCGAGTATTGTCAAGTTGTATCTCTTCAATTCTGCAGCTATTTGATTTGTCTTCCCTCTCTCCCACATTGTTCGAACATTCCATGTACCTATAAAAATATTTGCTCTGGTTGTTAGAAGGGGGGGCATCGGCCTCATGACTTCCGAAGAATTTCGGCTTTCATCATGAGGCGTCATAAACAATCCTTCCACTCGCAGGGCAGAGTTTAAATGGTTTATCTTGTTTAATCTGGTTTGCGTTTTTTTAGCAAGTTTGGGTTTTTACGGGATGGGGGTGCTAGCCCCATGCCCAACCCTCCTCTTTTACCCGGGCTTGGGACCGGCAGTAACCCTAGGAGGGCTACAGGCGGAGTTGTGTTCAACAGGTATGCATATATAATTAGGATGTATTTGGAACTTTCCGTTGATTGGTCATGGGCTGTCATAACAACAGAGACTGACCGATTTCATCCATAACAAATCAACAGGGAGTTCCAAGTGCATCCTAATTACTCACACATATGGTTTGAATTAATAACAAATGTAAGAATCTACTATCTTTTAAACGGATTGTATAAAATCTGAGTCACATGTTATTTTCTATACTCTTATTAGTTACTTTTTTGTCATTTCTATAGATAAGGTACAGTTTAGAGTCTCATAATAGCCTATCTGACTCTGACCAACTTTCGCATTTTGAGTGTGATCCGAAAACTGGTGATATATTTATTGTAAAAATGTTGGATTTTGAAAGTGCATATGAATATTTATTATGGGCTGTTGCTTCCGATCAATCATCGAATCCATTAGTGACACTTGTTCCTCTTCATGTAAGATGTTAGTTATTGTATTACATATTTGTGTTATATCGTTTTAAATTTTTATGAATGTTCATTATTTATTGGTGAATGTACTTACAAACAAATGAATGCATTGTTGTAAGCATCAGAATCCAGGACTGACGTTTTGTCCTGTTTTCAGTCTGTCACTTGGATCTACTCACAAGTCAATGTTAGTATCAAAATCGGGACTCGCATGAAGAACATTTCACTTCTAAGGCCGTGTTCTCCACAGAGTTACCTAGTTTATATATCCACTAACTCATCCCATGGGTTTTTCTGCTAGCTGCAATCCTTCCGCTCTGCTTGGGTAAAAATGTGTCAACAAACACTTAATGTGCTCTTCATGGCGATCATCCGTAAATGTGAATATATTAAAGCTGTGTACTAATTTGGATCATTTAAAATTGTGAATCATCTGAATGTAAGCTATCATGACTTTCTGTCCTCACCTTATATCCCATTTAATGTTATTAGATTACACATAAACTCAAATCACTTAACAGATTGATTGTGATCCTGCCACATCATGAGATCATTTATCATTCATCAATAAGTTCAGAGTTGTATATATTCCATCGTAGCAAATTTATTTTGTCATACAGTTTGGATTATATTTTGTTTATATTGTTCCTTGTTTACGTTTTACTTCTCATCGCTGCGTTGTTATATCTATCTATTTATCTATGTAATTTTAGATTCACATTTTGGACTTCAATGATAATCCCCCTTACTTTAATTCATTTTTACCAATCTCAGTTGAAAATTCTTTTCCTGTGAAACATCACAATACTGGTAATAATTCACAATGTATTTACCATGTTAAATTAAATGAACGTTCACCTATTGGTACGGTCATTCTACAGTTATCGGCTACAGATCCAGATATAAGCGATTCACTTTTATATTATATTATACCAACTCATTATCAGAATGAAACAAATTATTTTCATCTTAATCAGTATGATGGAATATTACGTTGGGTCCCTTTAGTGAATATCTTTGGTAAACCAATTAGTAATGGTCAGTTGGGGACCTTTCATTCAGTTCTTTCTGTATATCAAATTAAGCTGAAAGTAAGTCATTCCTCAATTTTTCCTATACATTCATTCTTAAGTAAGCACTTTGAAGACCATATATGATATCTGGAATTTCGATGTTTATAATATAAGTTGAAAGGCTTGGTAAAGATTGGTTTTAATTTGTTGTTCTTATGCACCCTAGATTGATCTCGGTTGAGTGCTTGTGGGAACATGAATAACTTTTTAACCGAGTACAAGACTCCTCAATGGAAGTGAGCACCCACGACCTCAGTAAATACTTAACCATATAACCTTCAAATCATACGTCGAATGCTTAAACATTTGCAATACTGGATCGGTGTCTGATAGTATGGCTCCTACTTCAGTCAATTTATGATATAGCATTACCACCATATAGTGCTAGTAGCAATAACTGTCTCGCTTTTTTGGCCTGTCTAATTTTTGCTCACGATTTCGTTTAGCGGTCTCTCATAATGAATACTTTCTTATTTTGACTCATCCTTTCAATGAGTCACGTCACATGTTTGTATTTATCTTCTATTAAGTGTTTTTATTTACTGGAAGTAATTTTTTGTCTTTTTTCGGTTTCTATTTCCCTGTGTCCAACTAAAATTGTTTTCTTTATGTATTTTTGAAATGTTTTTACCCTGTTGACCTTCATTTTATTCTGGTGTGACAGATTTGTTTTTGTTTGTTTTTGACATGTTTTATTATTGACACTTTGCTGTCTCCTAATTGTTAGTTTTTTTTGGCTATTTCTTTGTCCTATTTCTTTTTGACAATACGCAGTGGGAAAGCTGTCAGTCAGCTTTATGTGCATTGTGTTTGTGATAAGAGATGTTTTGAATTATCTTTGATAGTGATATATATATATATATATATATATATATATATATATATATATATATATATATATATATAGATTGTGTAGAGTGATTAGTTTTTAATCATCAAGTCTCTTGTTTCAATCCTGTTCTACTTAATTTAGTTTGATCACTGTATAGTATTATCTGAATTTACTAAACCGAATGCATGATTGATAAAATTTCACCAGCACTAATCACTAGACAAACGTGGTAATGGTAAATATTTAGTGATATGTCAATATGAATACCTGAGTTTAATCGCTCCCTGATTAGCTCTGAATGTTAATGCCTAGTGACATGGATTTTAATCCAATAAGGAGCCTCGACTTTCTGAAAATTGAAGCTGTATGTTGCTGATGAGTGTCAGTTACCCAGATATCTATACCAAACAGGATTTGTTGGAGTCCACCTTCAATCATCTGTCACTGTGAACGTATAATTGAATCACTTTAAGTTCTGCATTAAGTAGTAAGATATTAGTTTATTTGTTAATCAATATTTCCTTGCTATTTTTCCTCTAGTCATTTTCATGTGTCAGAAGCGAACAATATCAATATAACGTTTGATTTTATCAAATGCATTTGTCACTGTCTTTTTTATTCGTAACTCCGTTGTTTGTGTAAATATAGCACCTAGTGACATTTTATTCATTTGAAACGAAAATCAGGTTTCTCATGAAACTTTTCCTATTTGTTAGTTTGTTGTTCTCTCTCTACTCATATCATGTTTTCCGTTGTTGTGAGGCTAAATACTTCTTTAAATTTTTACCGGATATTTACTCTTCGCCATATCCTAGAATATAGCCATAGCTACCATCGTCCGATATTAGTTACATTCCTTGATCTGGAAGTCACGTTTGACTCCGTAGATCGAAAGACACTGTGTCTGTGTTTATCGTTAAAAGGCATACCTGAAACGTACAGAAATCTTATAAAAACTTTCTACTTAAACACTACTGCTCAAGTTAGAGTTTATGGTGAACTATCACGAAAATTATCAATGTCAAATAGTGTTCACCAGGGTCGTACTTTATCTCCCTTTTTACTTATCTCCGTCATAGATATCCTCCTAGAAGTCACATTCCTGGAAACCCAGTTGTTGACTTAGAGTAAGCAGACGATATAATCCTATTCGGTTAAGACACTGACAATATGCAGAGTTTCCTGAACACCGTGAATATTACTTATGGAAGACAGATAGAGGCAACCAAACGAAAATATGATATCAGTGCATGAAGATTTTGTTTGTTGGTTTATGCCATTTTAGTAGATACAGACTACCTGGTTGAGGTCTGTGTGATAGTCGTGACCAGTAGTTTTAGACGCTCAGTGAAATGGCTAAAAATGAGTTACAGTTCATAAATGTACTCACTCTTTGTATCCTGCTGGACCCTATGCTCCATTGTTCTTTCGTACTTTTGTTTGGCTCATTCCTTTCTGTTGAATTACGCTGTTTTGGTAATTTCGCGAATTTGGTCTCGTTGTGCCAATGTAGTATGGCAACTTGGACCCATGTGCTTATGCATCAGGTTCTACGTTGTACATGAATTGATAAACGAAATTGTTCATCTTTTTGGTAAATAGGATTTCTTACTGTGATCGGCATCAACAGTTACGATTTTGACTGCAGAATGCACTTCATTGTATTATTTGGGCTTTTGGCCAACAGTCATGTTGCATTTCAATTCGTTTATAAGATTTCTTTCATCAACATTCACCAGAAGAGCCGACAACCTTGAAGACAGTTCAACAATATTTTTGAGCAATCTTTAAAATGTCTTTAAAATATTTCCTATTTCTATACATATAGGTTGAAGTCATTGATGGATTATACTCAAGTACATGTGATGTCATCATTGATTTGGAGCCTAGTAATTGGGATGCACCTAGATTTGATTTACCAAAATATGAATGGTGGGAAATATCAGAATTAACAACTATTGGATCAATCGTTAATCGAATTCAACCAGCTAAAGACGTGGATCATGGTAAATATGGACAGATTTTATACAGTATAGTTGGTGGTCATGGGCATGATTGGTTCACTATAGATCCTAATGATGGTAAGCATGTAAATGTTTTTTTTATTTTTTATTAACGTTCAGACAAGAAAAACGTTTGGTTGGTTGTGTAGTTCTTGAGGGTGTTTGTTATATTTGTGTATTTATCTGTGAAGCAAGGTGTCAATCATTTATTTGGTAATACAATAAGCAATTACATTGTGTGCGTCTATTGTGCTTTCTCTGTCAGTGATGAAAAGCTCTTGGTAGTTTCGTTTTTCCCAGTCTACCCAGAAAATATTTATTTAGTCAATTTTACCTAGTATTTTCAAATAACTGGCATTTATCATAAATACATTATTTCGACTATTTTTCTTCGAAGTAATTGTTGTCGGTATTCTGTTGATAGGGTGACTAAATAAAATGTGTAACATAATACCATTTCTTTGTTATAATCGTTGTCAACATACGGGTTACTGTGAAAAATTATTCACTTCCTAATCAATTCACTTCACAATCTTTTTTGAAGTTTGGATCATATTGATGGAGGTATTGGTATTAATATTTTTGATCAGGTTTGTATTTACTTTAGGTAACCAGGTATGAATAAGTAGAGATAGCATTAACTTATTTAGTGCCAAGTATTTACTAGTGTACTAAATAACAGTTGTACATATTCGTGTTTTGTTCATTTACTAATTTGTAATGAAAATTTTTTCTTCTGTATTTGGAGTAGTGTAACTAGGTGTTAACTTATTTGTAAACAATGAGTAAGTGGCTCCACTATTGATAATGATAAAAGCGCTTAGTGTATCATTCACTACTGTCAATATTCACTAATGAGCAACTAGAACTTATCAAGACTTTTCATGAAATCGTGTTCGACAATGTGTTAAGTGTAACAGTCATTGGAACATTCTAAGGACAACCTGGTTGAACTTTTTGTGACTCAAATGCGATATTTCGATACCACATAATGTAACAGTATTAATTCATAGCCATTGTAGATAGGTAACATAACAACTGGATTACCTACGTTACTTAAGTATTGCGTACATGTAGTGTAGCTGACATACACAAAATATTGAACCATATTCTATATGTTCACACTCCTTGTTACTATTATTATTTTATTTTATTGAAGTAACTTCTACTAATAGTGGTGGTGTTAATCTTGTGGTGGCACAGAGGTATGGCAACTTGGACCGATGCGCACATGTGCCAGGTTCTATGTTGATTATACATACATATATACACACAAAATATAGAGATTGTAGATTGAATGTTACTGCAAATGTAAGTCAGGGAATTCCGCTTCATAGTTTCATGGAATGTGGTGATTATTTCAAAACCTTCACATCTTTTTTCAGTAAACGTTAATGGGAACCTGTAGAGACGATCGCGGTATGTGATACTTATTATGAACGTTTATGATCAACATTGGTTACAAAATTCGATACATAGCAATATATAAATTTCAACATCCATTGATAGTTGTGATTTTATCTCATAATAGATGTCCAATAAGTATTGCTGAATTTCATAATTCGATTGAAGATAAAAAAATATGGACTAGATATATCGTGTTGTTTATTGGACGTGTAGGTTTTTTGTGTTGTTTCTCCAATTTAGTTCAGTTAACAGCATTAAACTAGAAATAACTGTCTAATTCTTATTAATTTGTAATACCACTACTTCAATTTGTGATGACAATTACTTGTGTCATAGTAGTATTATTAAGTAAATTACAGCGACGTAAGTGGATATCATAAATATGTGTAGTCAGACTGTAATTTTAAAAGTCGAACCTTTATCTTTCCATATTTCAACTAGATATACTCTCTTTGTAGTGTAATTGTATAGTGACCAGCAATCGTATCCAGAGCATGTGTTTCATCTTATTTAGGGTTCATTTGAATTTATCTTCATCCCAGCATTGTTTTCTAATGCTTGTTTACTTGTTTGTTTTTATTCCTTTTTGTGTAAGTAAGCATATATATATATATATATATATATATATATATATATACTTACTGTGATCATTTCCCAACGGTATAGAATTACCCATATAATGATTATCCATGTTTGTAAATAAATTTAAAAGCTCTAATCTTTACTATCGGGCTGCTAGTTATAATATAACAATCCAAAATTCTCAGCATATACACGAGACAGGTGTACAATCTTTTCTACTAACTATTCTGTTTTTTGGTCGATCTGATTTCAACTACTGTTGCTATTCAAATTACTGATATTGTGCACTGCTATTGCTTTGTATCATTTAACGGAGCGTTAAGATTATTAATATTATTTTAAAAAAAACCTCATTTTTGTTTAGGATATCCTGCTAGTCACTTGTTTCTCTTTCATTCATGTGCGCTTCTAAGTAGTATGTACATATCTAGCTCGCAGTTTTTTCAATTAATTTTATTGCAAAATCATTTTCAATGAATAAATAATAGTAATAATAATAATAATAATAATAATAATAATAATAATAATAATAATATCTTATTAGGTACTGTTCGTTTGGCACGTCTATTGGATAGGGAATTGAAAAATCAGTATAGTTTACTAATCCAAGCCAAAGATGGAGGTGATTTAATGGATTTTATGAAATTAGATATATCTGTTAAAGATATCAATGATATCGCCAATTTTTACACAGGATAAGTATGAAGTATGTTCCTGTAGTGTATTTAAGTTAAACGTAAATATTCAACTAATTATACTAGCTTTCTGATTTGAAAATGTCGTAATTTATTCTAAACTGTAAATAGTGATCATTCATGTAGACTTCATGTAACAACATATTGTTCCTTTTCATATATTATGTGACTGGTATAATAATATAATAATAATAATAATATAATAATAATAATAATAATAATATAATAATAATAATATAATAATAATAATAATATAATAATAATAATAATAATATAATAATAATAATAATAATAATAATATAATAATAATAATATAATAATAATAATATAATAATAATAATATAATAATAATAATATAATAATAATAATAATATAATAATAATAATAATAATATAATAATAATAATATAATAATAATAATAATATAATAATAATAATAATAATATAATAATAATAATATAATAATAATAATATAATAATAATAATAATAATAATAATAATAATAATAATAATATAATAATAATAATAATAATAATAATATAATAATAATAATAATAATAATAATATAATAATAATAATATAATAATAATAATAATATAATAATAATAATAATAATAATATAATAATAATAATATAATAATAATAATAATAATAATATAATAATAATAATATAATAAAATCAGTATAGTTTACTAATCCAAGCCAAAGATGGAGGTGATTTAATGGATTTTATGAAATTAGATATATCTGTTAAAGATATCAATGATAATCGGCCAATTTTTACACAGGATAAGTATGAAGTATGTTCCTGTAGTGTATTTAAGTTAAACGTAAATATTCAACTAATTATACTAGCTTTCTGATTTGAAAATGTCGTAATTTATTCTAAACTGTAAATAGTGATCATTCATGTAGACTTCATGTAACAACATATTGTTCCTTTTCATATATTATTGTGACGTGTCGTAACGAATTGACAGATGCTTTCCTCTCAAGCCAAGCCTAATCATGGTCTTGAACTTCTTGGTTAAAGATGGTCGACTTGTTACGGTATGATATATAATCGGGTAATTTCAGTAATAATACTCTAGAATATGTCGCTCTCAAACGGGATCATGATTGATATTATCTTCGATGACATACCAATATCAGGATGGTTTTATCGACAAACTACTTAGATATAGATGATATAGTTTTCCTTCTCCATCTTGACAACTTTTGAGGCTTAACGCCAGACATAACTCTATGAGTGGTTATTTCTGAAGGTGAACACTTACCCTGTTATATTTGTCTGCATATGTTTGTGACATCAAACATATATATTGACTTTAGTTGAGCAATTATTGAAACCATAAATCACTGACAAACTGTTCCTTCTTTGAATAAAACTCTTCAGTAATGCGCACCATCAACGAAGATCGGACGCAAGACCTATGAGCCCGAACGTCTAGCGCATGAACTTTAAATATATTATCTCACTATATCACGAATCAATTGCAATTATATATATGAGCTAATGGATTCTGCTTGAACATTTTAGTGGTATTGCCCTCCTTGTGAATCTCGATGGTTTAAGTGCTATCCTTGGTAGGATTATAGGGTACTCGCTTCTATGGTGTATTGAACTAGGATGTAGCAGGCTTCAAACACTTCTTGATTTCAAATAATTTACCAATCCTATCTAGCCTATGTAAGCTATCACAGAATATAATTCAAGTTTTGTTTGTAAGTAATTTACTAATTGTGAATTATTATATTTACAGGATGTTGTGGTGTATGAACTTAGCCTTAGTTATCTCAATTACCATAATAGGTCTAATTTATCATGCTGAGTGTAGGGAATTTGTTCATTTAAATAAAAAAAAAAAGAAGTGATTCATTCATATGCAAATAATTTTTAAGATCCTATCATCGAACGCATCATATAAGCTGATTATGAGATTTGTATATTCCCACAGGAATATTGTTACAAGTGTTTTATGCGCAATTTTCTTCGTGAAATAATTGCAATAACTATGTGTTCATATAATACCAAGTCAATCAATCTGTGTTCAAGCCACATGTGATATATTTTCTTATGCAGTGAAATATATTTACTTGAGTAATTGTGTGTATGTACGTTCTGTTCCCCATCCTATTTCGCCTTTTAAAAGTCTAGAGCCAATAGTTGTAACTGTAGTGCATCGATTTACGTCATTTATTATTTTGCACCGTAATTAACATCCCGATTATCGACGGAGAGCAGCACACGGAATAGAATTTTAAAATTAGTCTGAGTTTGTTCAATAGAAGAGCCTTCAGGTCTAACCTCAAACAATTTTATCGAGTCGTCGATGATCCTTGTATCCAACTCCAGTTACTGTGTACTATAATACCATCCTCGAGCAATATATATATATATATATATATATATATATATATATATATTATATATATATATATATATATATATATATAATTTGTGTGGTAGACTATTTCTTTACATCATTACTCTGGTACTTTTATCATTAATATCTCCGTTTATGCTGCATAATGCATAGCAGTTACAATGAATATAAATTAGTAATCTACAAACTCTTCTACATGTATGCATGTGAGTGAATTTTGAACATATATATTTATCAACATTCATACCATACACTTTCATTATTTTCAGCATACTCGTCATAACAATGTGAAAATGTTTCTAACGTTTATTGTCGTTTTCCTTAATTTACTTTCCTTCTGTTGTTTTCATCTTTTCAGTATTTTTCATTTACGTTAATTGCGTTCTTTTCTCCTAATAATGAGTATGTAGACGATTATTTGTGGCTGTAGGAACAATTTATTGGCTCTCGGTAAGAGTATAGTATAAAAGATAGATTGAATGATTCTTATGATGACCCCTCCGAATTCTAAACTATTTTTAGCAAATATGATGACAACTACGCTAAACTAATTAATTTATTGAAAAAAAATATTAACTACAATCAGCATGGCAAATTTATTGGAATTTTCCTTAGGTTTTTCGAGTTGGGGATTTTATGTTGAGTTTTCTTTGCATTATTATGTGCAATCTACACGTAGAGCATTGAGTTATTGTTTATTTAGCTCTGTCATTTTTACTCTTTGATAACTAAAAACCCGTTTTTATGACTGGTTCCCAACTTTTCGAGCACTCTACGAAGGTAATAATTTACTTAGCTTTTTATTTGATATAAGGCAAAACTGGCTCATTTTCGAATTTTGCTTAAGTCGTTTTCATGATCCCAAGAGGCTCGTTTTTATGCTGTACCTGTGATATTTCACTTTGTTAGGCCTTAAAAATGTATATCATTACTTTAAATTTTTTTATCTCACTCTCTTTAATTTTTCCTTTTAGTTGACCTTATTACCATACTTGTATAATCCATCTGAAAAGAAGAGTTTCCCGGTGGCATTACCTTTGCTACTGAAAGCCTATGATTTAGACGGTGAAGAGAATGCTCAACTTATCTATAAAGTTTTGGATTCACCAAATGAATTATCTCGCTCAAATAGTTTTTCAATTGATTCCATCACCGGCTTACTTTTGCTCAATGAACCTTTAGCACCGCCTGTGGTTTCAGGTACTGAAGAACAACTGCTGGTTGAAGCTTGTGACTCACCTGTCTACAAGGATTCTTCTGTATTATGCTCTAATCCTGTACAGATTCATGTACAATTTTCTAATCAGTCGTTGATTGTTTTGCCAGAGATTACGTGCACATCTCTACCTTTGTTAGAGGTGAATTTTGTTTTTTTACTATCTTTTTAGCCTCGTTTATTTTTTCATGAAAAATGCACTGAAGTATTTTGATGTTAGATTTGATTGGAGAACCCGTCGTAATGAATTATATTGTCGAACGTCTTTGAAAGTTATGTATTTTTAAACGTTAGTAATTCATGAATAGGCGGTTTTTATTCATGCCAACTCTTCACAGTTTGTAATTATAAATCGTTCCAACTATAAATTTTATGTCACTTAGGTTATAGACCGTTTCGCAACCATTCAACTACTAGATCTGCTACTGACTTTTTATGTCTGAGATATTTGTATGAATTAATTAATTACTATAAAGTATATGATTACCATGATGCATACATCTACACTTATATCTCTCAGCAGCAGCTTGGATGCTTAACTTACTTTTCTTGTTGAATTCTTTGGTATTGTTCCATTCTTTTCATCCCCAACTTCTACTAAATTCCATTGTGCATACTTAGTTTATTTATTCTCATCATATCTAATTACCTTTTGTTCCGTGCTTATATAGTGTGATAAATTAAATTGATGTTTATCTTTACCAGTTCATCCATTGCTTATATCGTCTTGTTTATCTTAAATGAATGATTCACAACCAGGACCTGTCAGATTAATTGACCCCTTGGCAGCATCTTTCCGTTACTCCCCCCTCCCCCCATAATCACCTTACGATAACCTAGCCATTTATTTGAAACCAATGATCGATTCAAAATTAATACGAAGTATTGCATAGATGTGATAAGGTATGTTATATCACAGTTTCTGAAAGATTTTGTGTAGGCAGGTTTCTGTGAGTTTTTTGAAGACTTTCAATGTTCTCTTTGTGCGTTTTATCCATCATTCATTTAGTAATTGAATGCAATCTTTATTCAACTTTTTGTTTGAAGTCGCCTAATTTATCCACTATTAGTATATTAGTGTTGCTCAGCCAAATTTGCAGGATGGAAAACATAAATATAGTGAGTCTAAACTTGGGATGAAAACGACATTTCAATATCTCAATCTTATCCACTGACAGAAAAATGACCGAGAGTGCTTGGGGCGCATTAGTGTGGATAGTTTGGTTACATTTAATTTACTTTAAAAATTTAAGTAATTTTTTTTTAATCTCTCCTATTTCGTAGTTACGTATATATATTTCTTGTACTTTGTAAAATGTGGATTAGTGTGTAATAATTAATTCCTCATCCTGTATCAAGAATTGATCGAACTAGAAATTCTACCAGCCAGAGATGCTGATATTTGAGGGTTCACTGCAAGACCTGAAGTTCTTAAGTCTGGTTTGCAATGCGTTCATGGATGTGCACTACTAAGTATTCTCATTGTAAGACGAAGCAGCTGGTTTATAATGGTATCCAGTTGAGATTAATGTGTTACGTATACAAACTATAAATTGACACCATTCTTCACAAAACCACTTTAATTTTATTTTGTTTCAATTTATGTAGGATGATTTGTTGTCTGAACGTCAAGTGGGTGTATGTGATGTTAAGCCAGCTAACCTTAGTCGATCATGGCATTTAACTGGTGTATCACCTTCACACAGCTCGTCGCTATCAGATAAACATTCTATTAATAATGATAATCAGCTTCAGCAACGAGAACAAACTCTTTTTAAAATTGACTCTCTTACTGGTCAAATATTTTCATCGAAGCCATTAAATTATGAAGTTCAACCAGTATATGAATTAGAAATCGAATTTCACGCTTTAATATATAATCCTGTACTTATTTTGCGTACAAAGATGACAGTGGAATTAGTTAACGTCAATGATTGTACTCCATATTTTGATTCATCACTGTAAGTTCTTCGCC
Organism: Schistosoma mekongi; assembly: GCA_034768735.1. Classification (NCBI taxonomy): domain Eukaryota; kingdom Metazoa; phylum Platyhelminthes; class Trematoda; order Strigeidida; family Schistosomatidae; genus Schistosoma; species Schistosoma mekongi. The sequence goes on along the minus strand of CM068308.1, from coordinate 18,041,239 downwards.
AACGTTTTCACTAAACAAGAATTATATTTATTTCATTTGATAGTGTGTATACTAACTAGTTAATACAACAAATAATTAACAAGTATTTTCCTTGTGAATTGAACTTATTCGAAGAACTATTTTCATTTCCTTTCGTTTAATTCAAGCAACTAGTTAGCTAAGTATATGTTTATGAATATTCAAACATTTTATGTGCTTGAGTAATAGGCTAAACGCTTATTTCATACTTGGTCTATAATTTGGGTTCGAACTTTAGTGGAGTCGTGAATTTGTACTGCCGAGGAATTATATACTTATACGATTCAGTTACCAAGTGTTTCATGATTGGCAAAGGTTGTCTGACTTCGGTCAATTTGCAATTTGAACTGTAGAATCCTAATTCTTCCTATTTATTTCACTTGGCTACTACGTTTAATATCTCGTATTTGCACATTCCTTTTATTTATTTAGTGTTTGACTTACTATCTAACCATTTCATATAAATGAATCTGTAAATGCGTCTCAAAATATTACACTAGTAAATAGTCAATCCTGTTAGTATATTCTTAATGCATTTCTGTGTAATCATCGTCCTTGTAATTAATAATCTCCTTAAACTTGTCTATGGATGAGATGATATGCATATCATCCTATATAAGAATTGGAATTTTAAAAGTTCATTAAAGTGGGTTACTAGGAATGTTAACAAATAAGAAAAATGGTAACCTTCCCTTTAAACACCGGGCACGTGGTGCCGATAGTTAGGTGTTTGTTACAATACCTGAAGGTTGTGTGTGCTCACCGCTTAGTACGAAATAGCTGCTCATTGTTCCATGGTTCACAGTGGTACTCGACTAAGATCAGCTTGTGTTGAATACAGATAACGGATTCTGTCTTGTTTTCTCTGAACTATTATTTGCAATCAAGAGGTGATTGTTTTTCTCTAGTGTAGATTATTTACATGTGCTACGAAGAATGTAATATAACCTTGGTTATACATCCATATTCTTATTTTTTGTCTGATCTACTCTTCATCGCTCGTTGGTTGTGAAAGGAAACGTTTCCTATAGAAATATTTTTCTTATAAATTAGTAGGATAAATGACCTTTAAGACATTTATAATCACATCCGTATTTAAGTGTTCTGTAAACATAAAAACTCAAGTATGACCTTTGACCTACATAGTTGTATATTATTCATACGTCCTGTCCTATGTGAATAAGGTCGAGAATTCTGTTTTATATACCTGTATGATTTTTAAATGGCTATCCGTGTATGTGTATGTATAGTTCAATGAAATTTCGCCAGCTTTAATGAGATTATTAACTAGTATTGGTCGTCGCTCATAGACCATGACTCATAGAAATGCTTTTAACATCTCAACAGTATTATAGCATTTTCACAATGTACGGGCAGGTCCGTAAGACTTTTTTAACACTAGTGAACCACAATTTCTAGGACGTATTTGACTTCAAAACACTTCTCATTAGATCGTGAACAAAACTCTATTCACACTGATTATTTTCTCTCAAGTTTAATGCCCTCATCCTTCGTCTTCACATAACACCATAACCCTATCTACTAAAATAAGTTCTCAGCTATGTTACTGTGTGTGGCTTAGATCATTAGGAAATTACTATATTTTCAGCTATAATCCAACTTTTTCTCTGTTATGAGATTGTTATATATCACCACTTTTTCGACAAACTAACTATACTAGTTATTGCATGAAATATTACAAAGTTCACTCATTATATCTGCGTTTAAACAACATTACACTTACTTTAAGTAAACCATGTCAAACCATTATTCTCCTTTTATCTCATTTTAAAAAAAATGATTGCGATTTAACGTGATTGGCAATGATGTTGTGGGTTTCTAACCTTAGTTGATTTTCTATTTATGTCACTCTAACATAAGTAGATGACTTTAAATCATTTTTCTCCTTTCTATTCACTTTATCATTTATCTAATTTTGTTATGTTTTAAGTCATAGATGACTCAGTTGTACTGAACACGCAATTTAATAATATATATATATATATATATATATATATATATATATATATATATATATATATATATATATATATATATATAAAGTCTGTTCTAAGCTTTTTAGCATTCAGTTATTATTCATTTATTTACCCTAAGGGTTTCTTTTTCTACAGGAAAAAGAACTATTCCACTGTAGTAATAATAATAATAATAGTTTTACAACTGCAAGGAAACTTGCTCTTTTTTGTATTTTTACTTAATCCTAAATGTGTATTTTAATTCAATTTAATAGTTAGCAGAATGACTAATTCACATTGGTATTCTGTTCATACTTCTATGTGTTTTAAAGAAAATTTTATTGTCGTTTTTTTTACCAGATATGATGATCATTTTAAATTGTGTTTTTGTGATCTGTCATCCGTACCAGCAAACTGCGATTGTTTTTGTCAGGACTGCCTACTATCCCAATATTTTTATTTCACTTCCTTATAGATATACTATTAGAAATAATGCTTTCATCATATGAATTTCCAGGAAAAGATATATCAGTTGATATATCAAGCATCTTAGTTGGTTTGGCTGTAGATTTTTGTCGACTGAGGTAGTTGGGTTATGTATTAAGTATTATCTAACTACCACCTACCACAATACCCGACGTTGATTAGCATAAGAGTTGGATGGACGAATACTGGTGGTGGTCAAATCGAAATGTGGCATAAGTCGATAATATCGTTGATTGTTGGTTTGAATCATGTTTGTATATTCAGAGTACCAAATTATCCTCCACACAGTTATCATGACTCAATTGTTTAGGAACTGGTGACATGCCTAAGAATCTATCACACTGATAGATACATATCCTTTCTTTATTTCTCCTCAGATCTGGAGCTTCGAAAGTATGTTATGTGCTATATGTGAGTGAGTAATGCAATTGTCTCCTGGAGTCATGTTCTCTGTCTTTTCCTGTTTACCACCGGTGGCATTACTGATATTTCGGTGCTCATTTTGTTGTTCTGATTCAATGTACCCACTTGGATAGATAAATATGCTTCTTTTTTTAAATTACTCATGACTAACTAACTTTATTTTCATTATATTTTATAGTCTGATTTTTCACTTTCATCTAGGTATCATATCTACTTACCAGAAGATTATCCAATCAACGTTAAGTTTCTACGGGCTTTAGCTATAGATGAAGATAATGACAACAATAGAGGTGGTCGTCATCATACTGGTGGTAAGCAAGATATAATCACATATTCTCTGTGGCCACTATCCACTCTAACCTCGGAACATTTGAGTATAAGTGGAAATTTTCATGTTCCACATGATCGTCTAGAAAAGTTGGCTTTATTTAATCCTGAACTGCAAACATTACGTAAATTGTTTAAAATAGATGGACAAGGTTGGATTTCACTTAGATCTTCTATGGATTTTGAATTGGATCGAGAACACGTATTCCTGGTATGTTTATCTACTAGTTTATCAATTGAGGTATTGATTGCCATTCTTGAATTCTACGGTAATTTATGTCAATTTTTACCATGCGCGTTTTTGTTAATTGATTCAGCATATATGATAACGCTACGGAAAAGTGTACTTATATTCTAAATTACTTACTGATATTGGTTACTATTCATATTTACCTTTTAGTATTAGTTGGATTGAAGAGTTATGTTTTCCCTTTGTTGATAATCAGAAATGGGTTTGATCATTACTTGTGAGGAGTTGAGGTAGGCTCCTTTTAGGCCTTAGTTACTATTTGATATGCTTTAGACTTGTAGAGTGTGGTGAGATTTACGACTAGCCTTTCTTCTTACTTAAGATTGATCAGGAGTATTTACTGAAGAACGTGAAACCTGCATATTTAAGCAAGCTACTAACTTTCCTGTCAATGCGTTGACATTTAGTATGATAGGTACTCAGTTTGATTTTCATTGTGAACTCTGGGGCACTGATACATTCATTTAACGAGTCCCAAATAAAGCAAAGCTGAATCTTGGTTTCCACTATTTAGTAGAATTCAAAAATGTAGTAAACTTCAGTGGTTTCTATTTATAGTATAATCTTAATTTTACAATTGAGACGGAGTTTCAAATAAATTCCTATTGTGCAAATTCTCAAATTTTTCTATTAAATATATTTTATATTAATATTAGTTTGCTATTAAGATTTTCACATATAATCTGATTCCGTTCACCCTTCTTAACTGTATACTAAATTATAGGTTATGGCTACAGATACAGCTGGTCATTGGAATACTAGTCGAGTACATATTTCTGTACGTGATGTAAACGACAACCCACCGTATTGGCCACTTTCACCAGTTCGTAATGACTCTTTAGAATATATTTTGCCAATGGATTTAAGGAAGCGTCAAATATTATCAGATGAAATTGAAGTTCTTGAAAACTGGTTGCCATCAAAAGAAGAAGAGGCAGTTATATATCAGTTATCTGTGATGGATCCTGATCAGGATGTTCAGTCCGAAATTCGGTTTACTCTCGTCAATGAAAATTCATCTCCTTTATCATCTCAAAAGTCTCATGTTAATAGTTTCTATTTCTATATCCACTCCTCTGGTGCTCTACATCTTCTCCAGCCACTTGACAGAGAAATGTCTTCTGTTCATATTCTTCGCTTTCAAGCATCAGATGGACAGTTTGTTACGCAAGATCTTTTTATTTTACGTGTAATAGTTAAGGATGTAAATGATAATGTCCCAATTTGCATACAAGTATGTGTTTTTTTATTTTGTTTCATTTATATGTGGTAATGACTTTCTTTAAGGAAATGTACTGAAAAGTAGATAAGTGTTTATTTCTTTTTGATATTTCTGTCAACCACCGAGCTCAACTAATCAGACGAGTTATCTTACTAGATTTCGAAAATGGGCTGTTAACACAAAATATCCGAAGTATCATGCTTGTTACAGTATCCGTTTAATCCATTTCCTTTGGTTACTGTTTATTACTACGATTGTAACTAACTTAGACTTATTTATGAGGTACTGATACGTATAATTGATTTGATAGCAGTCTACGCTCTAGTTGTTGAAGGTTTATGATGTCAGTCGGAAGTTAGTGGGACGAAGTTGGAACCTGCAACTTAATAGCTGAAAGTTGAACACTTTAACCACTAAGGTAGAATCACACACTTTAAAGCATAGCCTCTAAATATTAGTGATCAAATGTAGGATGTAAAGCTTCAAGCATAATCACACATACTCAGGAGCATTCGCCTTGTATTAGAAAGCTGCCGTATATTAATTAATTAAAAAAGTATGCATATACATGCTTGTGATATTTTTTCATTCTATTTTACTTTTATAAAGCCTGATCGCACCATCACGGCTCCTGAGGATATGAAACTGGGTACAATTTTAGCAACACTTAATGCCACCGATGGTGATGCAGATCCTCACAACTCTGTCATCACATATTCCAGTAAATTTCAGAAATCAAATATTTTTTATGTTGACAGCCATGAAGGCATTGTCACTTTAAACGCCTCATTAGATTTCGAGCAAAGTCAAGAACATGAAATTATTATTGATGCAACAGATCCGGAAGGTTTTAGCTGTTCATTCAATTTGAAATTAATTGTTTTGGATGTAAATGATAATCCACCAATATTCGACGCTATTGAGGTAAATGCTATTCCAGAGGATGCACCACTAGGTAGCTTAGTTGGAAAAATCAGTGCTCGAGATTTAGATTCTGGTAAGTGGTTTTCCTGTGACATATTATTACTATATTGTTTTTACTTTTTTTTATTGATAACATATATTGAATATAAATATCTACTTGCAACTTTTATTTGAACTTGATGTAATTACTTTTGAACATGATAACCGATATTTACATATACGTAAGTACTTTTTCGGAAGTTTGTTATTCGCGTTTCTTATTACGTTTCATGTGATTTGTGGTTTTTAGTAATACTACTCATTATAATTAATAGTAGTATAATTGTTTTGTTTAAAAATATCACCAAATTGGGTAGTAATTGTAGCTCTTTGGAGAGCAGCCAACCTCACTAGTTAATACATTAGAACCCCGCTCCATTGATGTATATTGTGTCTCCAAAACACGCATACAGGATCCTAGCGTGATCTTTTACTTGACCTCACCTAGTCAGAATGGACAACCTTCACGATACACTCTTCGTTTATCTGGTGATTCAACAGCACCTTCTCGTGGGCTTGCCGGTGTGCATATTGAGTTAAGTGTTAGAGCAGAACAGGCACTTCTCGAGTGGATTCCTGTTGACAGTCGCCTATGTTCGGTCTGATTAAATGGTTCAGTAAGAGCTCGGAAAGACGGAGACACACGCCGTTGTTTTTTCGTTGTGTTTGCTTACGCTACCACTGACTGCAGCCCGGATAAAATGAAAAATGGATTTTACAGAAAAATTTCTTAACTTCTTCATAAGGCTAAATACTCAGATTCGGTACTCATGGCTAGTGATTTTAACGCTCAAATAGGTAACTTGAATCAGTCTGAAAGAGATTTTGGAGGATGCTTTAGTGCTCCACCTCAGAGAACGGATAATGGCGACCATTTGCTACAACTTTTCTCAGACAGTCGTTTATTTTTAGCAAGCATAATGGGTGACATCGTGTAACATGGAGACCTCTTGACCCTACTCAAAGGTGGACTCAAACAGACCATATCACCATCAGTCATCGTTAGAGGGGCTTGATAGAAGATTGTCAATCTTTCTGGAGCACATGTTTAGATTCTGGTCATGCTCTAGTATGAGCACGCGTTTGCTTGCATCTCACTGGGCGAAGAAAAAACTACCACAGGAAAACCTGTTAGAATTCAGTTCAGCAATGAGACAGCCAAGATTAAATTCCAGAAACAACTGAAGAATCACTCAGGCAATTATAAAGATGCGACCTAACTAGATACTGCTTGGCAAAATGTCTAAATAGCTGTGGCATTTACAGAGACATATATCAAGGACTTAAATCAACATGTCAAGAAAAATCAGTGGATCTCTATGGCTTCTGTTGAATTGATGGTCTTCTGAAAACCTATCTCGTCAGGCTCTGAACATGATGAGGAGCGGAGAGTAGTCAGGTACAAACTGGCGAAAAGTCTGCAAGACGACTGTGAACAGTGATGGGCGACTTAGAATATACTGATGACATAGTCCTGTTTGGCGAGGACGCTGACAAGATGCAGAAACTTTCAACAGCGATAAGCATCAATGCAAGCATGTTCAAAATGCGCTTCTCCCCCTCTAAATGCAAACTATTGCTCTAGGACTGGTTTTTGTCAACACCTGAACTAAAGATAGGGAGTGAGGTAGTTGAGCACGTCAACCACTTCACTTATCTTGGAAGTCTGATTAGCCTAAATGGGTTGGTCTCTGACGAAATCTCAGTACGAATTCAAAAAGCTCGTTTGGTTTTTGTCAACTTACGTCACCTATGCCATAGGTGAGATATTCGTCTTTCAACGAAAGGGAGAGTGTACTGCGCAACAGTTCGCTTTGTCTTACTGGCCATTAAAAGTAGACGACACTCGAAGGTTATTAGTTTTGACCATCGATGTCTTCGAAACATCGCTCGCGTTAGTTGGAATCACTGAGTAAGTAAAATAAGTAGGTTAGATGACGGGTGTTAGGCAAATGTAGTAAATCAGTCGATTAGGTTGTGAATCTTCATCGATTGAGGTGGTTGGGACATGTGTTGCGTATGCCCAACCACCGTCTGTTTCGGCGCGCGAGGTTGGCTGATATAGGAGCAGGATAGAAGCGAATTTGAGGCGGCCAAACTAAAGCATGTCATCAGTACATGAAGTCGCTGACTGTTGATTTTAGTCGTGTCGGTAGTTGCAGTCCACCTGGATGAGGTTCTTGCGAACTCCGTAACCAGTGGCTAGAAACACTGACTGTCCTGGCCTAGAATCGGTCACGATGGCGCAGGTGCATTTACTCATTATCCTACCTTAAATCATGAGCTTTAAATTATTCCATAACTTGCTTTCCACACTCTCTGAATCATATTCTATGTTCACTTTCCTTTATTTTCATTATTATTATGGTCGAAGTAATTTCTACTTCTGTTAATGTGGTGTTAATCTTACTGTACTTTAGAGGTTTGGCAACTTGAACCGATGCACACATTTGCCAGGTTCTGTGTTAATCATACATACAATACATACGTTAGTTCCGCGTTGTGGTATTGTAATTAGTTAACTGTTTTAATGCTTCGATAATATGTTTCTTTTTATCTAAAACCGCATGTAGAAAATATCTACACTTTAAATTTTCGTTAATATTGTTGTCCAAATAAAATTGCATACAATATTACAGTTTAAATAACCGTAGTAACTAACTCTTACAACCTAACTAAACTGAGCGTTTAAAATTCGCATGAATTGAAGTGATTTCGGCATGTGCTATTGGTTTAACATCAACTGGTTATCAGGATCTATGAGTTTTTTTGTGAAGCACCTTTAAGAACTTATTTCCTATCATACAATTGTATAAAAGTTATAGCATTTCATTAATTACTATACACACGTTAATAAAACTGTATAACGTCTTAGAATCATTTGCTTTCTGTAAACTCCAAATATACTATTGCATACCTATAATCTTTGGCAAAAACATTGCTTTGTATTTTCCATGATATGAATTTACCTCAGTTTTTTCCTCTATGACGCAGTGTGAATTCACACGTGTAGCGTTAAGGCATTTTGTAGATAAAATTCCATTTTGCTTTGTAGATTCAATTTATACTACTCTGTATTTGGAAGTAATATGTTACTTATCGTTTACATTTGTTAAGTCATCCTTTAAGTTTTTTAAACTTTTCATTTTATGCGGATACTTTTATACTGTTACAAGATTGGCCTTAGGACTCTGATCATTCGTCTCTAATTGTAATCGCAACCATATTTGCGCATTTCCCAAAATATTGTTCTGTGAAGTTTTTCGGAATTTAACTATAAACTTCAAATTTTATTGAGTTTATTTACATTTATTATATGTGTCTGTGTAGTGAAAATTTTGAATAAATAACTGTTAGTTGTTAGAATTTAGCCAAGAGTGCTTTATTATTTTCATTTTAGAATTATATTCAGTCTGGTTTGATTCACTCTGATTAATTCCATTAATATGCAAATTGTGAAGACAATTGAACATTTAATACTATTTGATTTTAAAGATTTAAGTTTAATTTTCCGTATCTCTTTCCTGTATATTCAGTTAGTATTCTTTTTAAGATTTATAATCAGTACTGTTCTACGTTAATGTAACCCATTGCTTTTCTGTTCGTACTTTAATAAAGTTGAGAATTATTTCATCATACATAACTTTTTATCTGTCAAGTTATATTCATTTTCATTCTTACATTAAAGGTAGTTACTTATAAAAGTATTGTATGCGTTTTAGTGTACATGCGACCAACTTGAGATGATCTATTGATGTAAATTTTTATCTACTACAAACACATTCATTTGTTTGCATCTTACTGGACGCAAAGTGGAGACATCACGAAGGCACCTTAGAATTCAGTTGAGTGATTAAAATAGACAAGAATAAACTTCATTAACAACTAAAGTCTCGCCCAGGCAATTTTGAAAACATGACTGTTCTGTATACTACTTGGTAAGATATCCCAACAGCTATGGAATCATCTATATGCGACCTGAAGAAAAAGGTTGAGTTGATAGACTCTTGTAAATCTTATTCTGAAACAAAACCGCACAAAAGTGAAAGGCAACATTTCAGTTACTGAACTATCGTGGTGGCTAATAATCTAGGAGAGTCATTTGATTACAAGCTAAAAATATATTGAATCTTTTATTATAGGATGATGTAGGACCGAAGTTATCAATGTTATTACCGTTCTTTCTCCGCTCATTTAGTGGGTGAATGTTGCATATCGCAGTGTAATTTTCATTAAAGTTTTTATTTTAAGCATCTGGTGTAATTAGAGAATATTTACTGTGATCATATCAGTGTAGCGCAGCCGAATATGATGGATGAAAATTGTGGTTTAAGAATGAAATCGTTAACGAGAACCGTACTTTCATATACAGTACTCTCGTATCACATCGTAGGAAGGTTATTGGAAATACTGAATACGTAACACAATAACCATTGAAATTGTTGTGAGTATACCACATTTTAAATCACCAAGCTATTCAAATATTTTACCTGCGGTATCGATCAATCAAGATCTATTCTGGTATCTATCGGATTATGTATGATATTATTAATAGTAAATTCTTACCTGACATTTTAATTTAACTGGAATCTTACAATTTCTCCTTTAAAAAATTGTGATAATCTTTCTTATCTTACGTGAACATCTTTTTATCTGAATATATTACACGAGAATTCTTCCTCTCTGGACTTAATTCTATATTCACTGTTTTTTTTGTTATCATTATTATTATCCTTGAAGTAATTACTATTTTTACTAATTTGGTATTAATCTTTCTGTACTATTGAGATGTAGTAACTTGGGCCGATGCGCACGTGCCAGGTTCTATGGTGTTCATACATACATATATTCATATTAAACAAGATAGGGAGAGATGTTATATTGTAATATTGTAGCAGTAGATCTCATTCTCTTAAGCTATTGAATATGTCTTTAGGAATGGTAAATCGGATTTATCTTTCATTCATGGTTAAGCTCTTATTTTTGTGGCGTCGTTTGACTGATTTCCGCAGAAATTGTCTACAAGGGATGGATTTATTCACTTGGCTTCAAGTTTCACTCTAGCTGTGAGTACTAGTATTAGCACTCGATTACTCAAGGCAAGTTTAAAGAATCTGTGTGTTGACTGAAATAGGAACTTTTAAACTATCGAATCACTGCTTTGCGATGATTCATCATTTGATATATTTTACTTCGCAGTATATCTTATTTCCATGCACATTTCGTATATAAAGTTTTTTTGTTGTACACCTGCAGTGTTCATCCATTCTTCATTGCTTCATTCCATGTTAGGATCTGCATATTTTCTATGTGCAGATTATTTTGCTCTGCAAAATAAATTTATTCTTGATTGCGTATATATACGCCATTTTAATGAAGTTTGATATAATCTAAATACCAGATTGTTAGTCTGTTTACCCCCTAGGATTTAATGACCTTTTTCAGAAATATTTTTTCTTACATCTTTCTTACTTTATTAGTCCGATTAGTTTCCTAGTATTTTCTACCATACTCCTGTTTTCCTTTTACTACACCTTTATGAAATGCTTTTATTCTAATTAGTGACTTCACTTAGCTTCTGTAGGAGAACAATTATTGTTGACAAGACCAACAATTAGATAGTGTATATTCTACTTCAAATAGTGAATAGTTTTGTTATGATCATTTTTGTGTTTGTATTAATGATGATACAAGCCAATTACATTGTTGTGATTTAATTGTATTGTTTCTCCGACCTCTTTATGCCTGATAAGCGATCTATTAAATTTACACAACAGAAATCATCTTCTGCATGCTTTACTTCGTTTTTATTAAATTACTTTTACAATAGTGTATTCGTGCTAACGTTAATTTGGTTTGATTAGTGCATCGTGTTTTAACAGAATCGGTAACTTAATAATAAGTGAAAGGACTATCTATTAGACATTAGAGTCATTTTGCCAAGTCTTTGTGTACTATACAAGGTAGCTGTGGAAAATGTTTCTAATATTTAATCGATTTCATTCTATGTTCGAAGTTTTAATCTACATCAGGCAAAATATACCACGGTATTCATTCGTACTATTCGTCAGAGGCTGACAAACGAAGGAAACATAGGTGTGGTAGGTAATAGTATAATGTTAGACAAGTATTTCTGGGATAAATATAATCACTAGTAGGTTTTCTTACATCCCTTTGACAGAATACTATATAACGGAGTTTGCTTTGTATTTTAACAATATAGGTGAATTAGATATCTTTCTTCACTTGTGTTGTTTGAATTTTAGCATTTGGATTCTTATCAGACCTTATGTTCTTCTGCCATTCATGTGTCGTCACTTAACGAACTTATCTTGCAAGTTTTCACTTAATAAACCTTTAATTCTCTTTTGATGACTTCTGGGACTTATGTTGTATACTTTTACAAAATAACATCTATTTATTCCTCTACCACACTTTATTGTGTGCTAAGGCATCACTTATGGATTTCAAAATTCAAAGAATGCGCTTTCATTGAAGTTGATTAATCTTCGCATAGATTTATGGCTACCGCAAATACCAGCTAGTGTTCAAAAGTCATATATGCTCTGTGTAAAATATTTTACCAAGTTTAAGAATTTTTGTATATTTTGAAAATTGTATCGCTTCCACTTTCAACTGTGTTTATTTATCAGACTTACTTACTTACTTACTTACTGCCCGTTACTCCTCGCTGAGGAGCATAGGCCGCTCACCAGTGTTCTCCATTTAACTCTGTCCTGAGCAATCCTTTCCAGTTGTTTCCAGTTGCTGCTCATCCTTTTAATGTCTGCTTCCAATTCTCGACGCAGCGTGTTCTTTGGCCTTCCTCTTTTCCGTTTCCCAGCAGGATTCCATGTCAATGCTTGTCTTGTGATGCAGTCTGATGGTTTGCGTAGTGTGTGTCCTATCCATTTCCACCGTCTTTTCCTAATTTCCTCTTCGGCTGGAAGTTGGTTTGTCCTCTCCCATAGTAAGTTGTTGCTGATAGTTTCCGGCCAACGGACATTCAGTATCTTGCGTAGGCAGTTGTTTATAAATACCTGTATCCGTCTGAGGATGTTTGCAGTAATTCTCCAGGTTTCAGCTCCATACAGCAGGACTGTCTTCACGTTCGAATTGAAGAGTCTGAATTTGAGGTTAGTTGATATTTGTTTTGAGTTCCAGATGTTTTTCAACTGCAGGAATGCTGCCCTTGCCTTGCCAACCCTTGTCTTTACATCTGCATCAGACCCTCCTTTTTCATCAATGATGCTCCCCAGATATGTGAAAGTATCCACTTCTTCCAGAGTTTCGCCATCAAGTTGAATTGGGTTGGTGCTCCCTGTGTTGTATTTGAGAATCTTGCTCTTACCCTTATGTATGTTCAAGCCTACTGCTGCTGAACTTGTTGCTACACTGATTGTCTTCGCTTGCATTTGTTGGTGTGTATGTGCTAAAAGAGCTAGATCATCTGCGAAGTCCAAATCATCGAGTTGCATCCTACTTGTCCATTGAATCCCGTACATTCCCTCAGATGTGGAGGTCTTCATGATCCAGTCGACCACTAGGAGGAAGAGAAAAGGTGAGAGCAAGCAACCTTGTCTGACTCCGGTCCTCACTGAAAATGCATTTGTCAGTTGTCCTCCATGCACAATTTTGCACTGTGTTCCGTCGTAAGAGTTCCGGATGATGTTGACGAGTTTCTCTGGTACACCGTAGTGTCGAAGAAGTTTCCATAGTGTTCTCCTATCTACACTATCAAACGCCTTCTCATAATCAATGAAGTTGATGTACAGGGGCGAGTTCCATTCAATTGATTGTTCAACGATGATCCGTAGTGTTGCGATTTGGTCCGTGCACGACCGATCCTTCCGAAAACCAGCTTGTTGATCTCGAAGTTGAGTCTCCACTGAATCTTTCATTCTGTTCAACAATACTCTGTTAAAGATTTTCCCTGGTATCGACAGTAGCGTGATCCCTCTGTAGTTGTCACATTTGCTGAAATCTCCTTTCTTTGGTATCTTGATAAGATAACCTTCTTTCCAGTCTGCCGGCACTTGTTCTTCTTCCCAGATCTTTTTGAATAAAACGTGGAATATCTTTGCTGTTAGGTCGATATCTGACTTGAGTGCTTCAGCTGGTATATTGCCAGGTCCTGCTGCTTTCCCACTTTTGATTTGCCTGATGGCCATCTTGATTTCTTCCATCGTTGGTGGAGTGACATCTATCGGGAGATCTGTAGGTGCTGCTTCAATGTCCGGTGGGTTCGGTGGAGCTGGCCTATTTAGAAGTTCCTCAAAGTGTTCTACCCACCTATTCTTTTGTTCTTCAATCTCAGTGAGTGTCTTGCCTTCTTTGTTCTTGATCGGTCGCTCTGGTTTACCATGTTTATCTGCCAGTTTCTTCGTTGTGTCGTATAGCTGTTTCATATTTCCTTCTCTTGCAGCCTTCTCCGCTGTCGTTGCAAGGCTTTCGATGTATTTCCGTTTGTCAGCTCTAATGCTCTTTTTTACTTGCTTATTTGCTTCTGAGTATTCAGCTTGAGCCTTGATTTTTTCTGCTCTTGTTCGGCTGTTGTTGATTTCTATCTTTTTGTTCCACCTTTGTTGAATTTTGCTCAATGTCTCAGTGGAGATCCATTCCTTATAATGGTGCTTCTTGCGGCCTAGAACCTCCTGACACGTTGACGTTAGTGCTTCTTTGATTTCTTTCCAGTTGTCCTCCATAGTGGTTTCTTCTTTCGGCAGATCTTGTAAGGCTTGGAACCTGTTGTTGAGAGATATTTTGAATTCATTGAGTTTGTCAGTGTCTCGGAGAAAGCCTGTATTGAACCGTTGTACTGCTAACACTCCAGTTGTCCACTGCTTCTTTAGCTTCAGTTTTATTTTAGAAACCACCAAGTGGTGGTCTGAAGCTATGTCAGCTCCTCTTCTGCTCCACACATCTTCCATTGATCTTCTAAATTTTTTATTGATACATATATGATCGATTTGATTCTCAGTAGTATGATCCGGTGAGACCCATGTAGCCTTGTGTATGCGTTTGTGGGCGAATATTGTACCACCTATAACCAATTTGTTGAAGGCACATAGGTTTGCAAGTCTTTCACCATTGTCGTTTCTGTCTCCCAGTCCTTGTCATCCCATGATTTCTTCATATCCAGTGTTGTCCATTCCGACTTTGGCGTTGAGGTCTCCCATCAGTATTGTCAGATCCTTTCCTCGACACTTTGCTATAATTGATTGCAGTCTATCGTAAAACTGATCTTTGTCTTCGTCGTTGCCGTCGTCGGTTGGTGCATAGCATTGGATAATATTCATTGTAATCCCTTTCTTCATTGTTTTGAAAGATGCTTTGATGATCCTGGGTCCATGTGGTTCCCATCCCACAAGTGCATTACATGCCTCCTTGGACAGCATCAGAGCAACTCCTTGAGTGTGGGGAGCATTTTCCTCTTCGTGGCCGGAGTATAGTAGCGTCTCTCCCGAAGCTAATGTTTTCTGTCCAGCTTGAGTCCAATGAGTTTCGCTGATTCCGAGTATTGTCAAGTTGTATCTCTTCATTTCTGCAGCTATTTGATTTGTCTTCCCGCTCTCCCACATTGTTCGAACATTCCATGTACCTATAAAAATATTTGCTCTGGTTGTTAGAAGTGGGGGGGTGCATCGGCCTCATGACTTCCGAAGAATTTCGGCTTTCATCATGAGGCGTCATATATCCTTCCACTCCCAGGGCAGAGTTTAAATGGTTTAAATGGTTTATCTTGTTTAATCTGGTTTGCGTTTTTTTAGCAAGTTTGGGTTTTTACGGGATGGGGGTGCTAGCCCCATGCCCAACCCTCCTCCTTTACCCGGGCTTGGGACCGGCAGTAACCCTAGGAGGGCTACAGGCGGAGTTTTATTTATCAGAAATAGACTCTAATTCTCATGATTAATCCCCAATTATTGTCATTGAAATTAAACATTTCATCTGGTCATTCTTTTCTTTTAGTTGATAACAAAGCGCTTGTCTATACAAATAATCTTGATTTTATATGAGCATAATTGTTACATTACCCACTGACCTTATTATACACTAATTTATTAGATTTGCTTCTCATAAGGAGGAAAAGTTGATATTCTTTTTTACTATTCAGTATAGAAAATTACTTTATGTAGCATATCAGAATTACTGACACCTTGTCCAATTAGTCTTGGCGATTTATAGAGCGACATCAGACCCTTCGTCATATTCACCGAAGAACAATCTTATAAAACTAAGCTTAAACACTTGAGAAGTTTTAACTCAGTAAAAATGGATAAGTAGTTGTATGAGAATCTTTGAAAAATATACTTCATTCCTTTTTTTTTTACCGTTTCGCCAATCAAGCTACAGGCCATATCATTACTGAATCTTAGATTCTATAATGCTACCTCTAAAGCCATCAGAATTCGTGTACTTTATTATTAATGATTTCTATTATTGATCCATCAGCACACAGTCGTCCTGGCAAATAGTCTAGTGACGTGTTCATTAGTCTCCATGACTGTTTAAATAAAATGCTAACAAATATTTATTAATTCAAAGGATTGATTGTTACTTTCCTTCTATACCAAAACTTAGTAGTCTTGTCTATGGTTATATATGTGAAAGCAAGTTATTTTGCACATTTTGGTTGTATACTATGTTGATTAGTTTTAAAGTTTTTTTAGTTCAATATAAACTTTTTTTCAGTAAATTTTCTTTATGTCCAAATTTCTTTTTTATTTCATTTTACAAAGGAAGGCTATAATCATAA
>CM068308.1:17962318-18019818 GCA_034768735.1 Schistosoma mekongi | reverse complement strand
TATATATATATATATATATATATATATATATATATATATATATATATATATATATATATATATATATATATATATATATATATATATATATATATATATATATATATATATATATATATATATATATATATATATATATATATATATATATATATATATATATATATATATATATATATATATATATATATATATATATATATATATATATATATATATATATATATATATATATATATATATATATATATATATATATATATATATATATATATATATATATATATATATATATATATATATATATATATATATATATATATATATATATATATATATATATATATATATATATATATATATATATATATATATATATATATATATATATATATATATATATATATATATATATATATATATATATATATATATATATATATATATATATATATATATATATATATATATATATATATATATATATATATATATATATATATATATATATATATATATATATATATATATATATATATATATATATATATATATATATATATATATATATATATATATATATATATATATATATATATATATATATATATATATATATATATATATATATATATATATATATATATATATATATATATATATATATATATATATATATATATATATATATATATATATATATATATATATATATATATATATATATATATATATATATATATATATATATATATATATATATATATATATATATATATATATATATATATATATATATATATATATATATATATATATATATATATATATATATATATATATATATATATATATATATATATATATATATATATATATATATATATATATATATATATATATATATATATATATATATATATATATATATATATATATATATATATATATATATATATATATATATATATATATATATATATATATATATATATATATATATATATATATATATATATATATATATATATATATATATATATATATATATATATATATATATATATATATATATATATATATATATATATATATATATATATATATATATATATATATATATATATATATATATATATATATATATATATATATATATATATATATATATATATATAAATCATTGTTGCTTTAGAATTACTTTAATCATTCTTGCATAGAATGACTCGAACAATTTCACCATAAGCCGAGGGGGGGGGGGGGGCGGGCAGAAACGACGGGGTGCAAATTGAAGGAGGGATTTTACTGCTATTATTTTATATGTTGTCAGTATATATATATATATATATATATATATATATATATATATATATATATACATATATATATATATATATATATATATATATATATATACATATATATATATATATACATATATATATATATATACATATATATATATATATATATATATATATATATATATATATATATATATATATATATATATATATATATATATAATATATATATATATATATATATATATATATATATATATATATATATATATATATATATATATATATATATATATATATATATATAATATATATATATATATATATATATATATATATATATATATATATATACATATATATATATATATATATATATATATATATATATATATATATATATATATATATATATATATACATATATATATATATACATATATATATATATATACATATATATATATATATATATATATATATACATATATATATATATATATATATATATATATATATATATATATATATATATATATATATACATATATATATATATATATATATATATATATACATATATATATATATATATACATATATATATATATACATATATATATATATATACATATATATATATATACATATATATATATATATATATATATATAATATATATATATATATATATATATATATATATATACATATATATATATATACATATATATATATATATATACATATATATATATATACATATATATATATATACATATATATATATATACATATATATATATATATATATACATATATATATATATACATATATATATATATATATATATATATATATATATATATATATATATACATATATATATATATATATATATATATATATATATATACATATATATATATATACATATATATATATATACATATATATATATATATATATATATATATATATATATATATATATATATATATATACATATATATATATATATATATATATATATATATACATATATATATATATATATACATATATATATATATATATACATATATATATATATATATATATATATATATATATACATATATATATATATATATATATATATATATATATATATATATATATATATATATATATATATATATATATATATATATATATATATATATATATATATATATATATATATATATATATATATATATATATATATATATATATATATATATATATATATATATATATATATATATATATATATATATATATATATATATATATATATATATATATATATATATATATATATATATATATATATATATATATATATATATATATATATATATATATATATATATATATATATATATATATATATATATATATATATATATATATATATATATATATATATATATATATATCTTTCTCTCCTTCCTCATTCTCTTTCAGTAAAATTATGTAACTGTTTCATTTTGTAATGCATATATGATGATTGTACATATACACGTATACATTATTAGAAATTGTTCCGCTCAAAGTTGTTGTTAGTGAGTGCTTGTATGTTTGAATGACAGCAATTTATCAAATTTTAATACTACGCCATATAAAGTTTTATTCAAATGTTTATCACTTAGTCTCTATCTTGTACCATTCATATGTTTATGTATGCATTTGTGTGTATTTCTGAATGGACATTTTGGGTTTTGTTTCTGCAATTTCATTACTTGTTTCGTTCGTATTCAATAATAATTAGTATTCACAATTATGGCTTTGTTTTTACATATATATTAGAAAGTGATTAGACATTTCCAGTCACAATTCATATTTCGTTTTACATTGTTTTAGAAAATATCATTTTAATGTTAGATCATCATCGACATTATCCTCTAAATTGTTGTCTTCTTTCCCAATATATACATTAAAATTTCCCACTCTTCATGTAGTATGTATATTTACCGAGAAGTTTTCCTTTTCGTTCAAAAAATAATTTAACATTTGAAATGAGATCAATCATATTGTTTTAATTGTTCATCAGTTGTTTCATTCTGTTTTTTTTTCTTCGATTTTTACCCTGTTTCTTTTATTACATGAGTGTTACGTGTTAGAGTGTAGTTTTCACTAAATGTTTCATTACAAACCCTAACATTTACTCTATCAGGGTTTTTCATCCATCATATTGAACTGCAGTTCACTGATATATTCATAGAAGACAATCGCAAATAACTTCGACCACTTTGAGTGAGGTATTTAATGTAAATTATGCTCCAATGCTTACTACTTATTAAATGTTAGGTATGACATATTTAGTTGCCATTGATAATATTCCAGCCATCACATGTACGCTAATATTTAAATAATTATAATTTAAGGGATTATGGGCTATGTTTATGTTAGATTGTGACTGGCGAGCGGAATCTTGGATGCGCGTTTCATTTTATTTGGGACTCATCGGCTGGATGTACCTGTATCCCAATGTTTGTGCACAAGTGTAGCTGTATAGACTCAGTAGCTTAGTGTTGAACGCGGTGGCGTTTGGCACATAGCGGACTGAGTTATAATCCCAGTGTGAACGTCAATATTGGGATGCACGTATATCCGAACGATGAGTTCCAAATAGAACGAAACGCGCATTCTGGATTCCGCTTGCTGGTCACAATCCAACTTAAACCTTACATATAATTTATAGCTATATCGAGGTAATCCGCTAAGGATGCACATCTGGCAACAGAGGTTGATCAGTTTCAGTCGATGACTAATCAACGAGAAGATACAAACTCATCCTAATTATAGGCTACAAAAATCGAATTACTAATAAAACGAACTTCGTTAATGATGGTTTTTGGTAAACATTTTATTAAAAGCAATTGACCTTCGTATATGTGTGGTGGCAGCTTCATAGTTACAATATTTAGGTGGTAATTAACACCACAAATATATTGTTCTCTAATGAACAAACAGTCTAGTTTCACTGAATAAATAAATACTATTTTAGTTTATTTGTCCAATTAACTATTCACTATTAATGTTGGCATAATAATTACGGTACTCGACCTTCAACTGGCAAGTAGATCATGTTTAGATCCCGCTCCCTTTCTCTTCGAGGAATCTGATCATAGTATCACATCAACAGTTTTAATCAAAACTAAGTATATGAATCTGTAACTTATTCATGAGTAAATCATTGCAATTTGACTGAGAAAATTGGATCTACACTAAACTATACAAACATCTCATTGGGTACTACTTAGTGGTCACTCGATGCTTATATTTAATTAACAATATTCGGTGGTCAAGTCGTCCAAGCTAGTCTTGTTTTAGTCGTTACGTAACATCGTTTTCCTGCTATTAAAATCATTTGTGCGAAATGTTATCATCTATTTTTATCGACAGTGTCTTATGAATTAGATGGGATAATGTTAATTGTGCAAGTTTAATTAGTTGGTACTTTTATTATTCATAGGAAGTAGTATTTTTTCTCGCAATTTTTAACAGCGAAATTATGATTCCTTTTAAAACAAGTTCTGAGGAGTCTTTAAATTGAATAAGCCGAACCTTCGATTGTCTAAATGTCTTTATTAGTATAGCATCTGCTTTACCTACCCGACTGATCGCTGCTATCTTGCTAGCAAATCATTTGTTTGTTATTCATTTGTATTACAGTTAATAATAAATTGATCAGTTATTTGATGAAATATTCAGTTATATATTGTTTTTCCCCTACATATACATGTCTAATTTAGTCAGATGGAAACAATAAGGTGACTTAAATTAATTTTAATTATGTACTGCTGTGTATTGTAAAACCTTGTATTTTCTTCTTTAAGAAGAGGAATTATTTACTTTATGTTTTGTTAAACAAATATATTTCATCACCTTTTTGTTTTTATTTTTACAATCTTCTACCTCATTTTAATGAATAGACTGATGGTATATTTGTTTTAAATATGTATAACAGCTGGACAATATCAGGCCATATTTTATATACTGTAGCACTTTCAGTGTTGTTGAAAATTGGGCACGATCACTTAAGTTCCAGTTATTCTATTTTATTCTAATATATTCTCGTGTACAATAGATCAACTGTGTATGTACTTGGGATCGCATCTTTTATAAACATGTTTGTTTGTATTTAATTATGAGTTTTCATGATTTTTTCCCTTGAAATCTATTTCTTTAGTATAATATGCTATGCACAATTACTTTTAGTTATGTTTATTGCAAACACTAATTTTATTGTCGAAAGCTTTAGTCCTTACACGAACTTTTTATATGAACTTCATTAAAAAACTGAAGTGATGTCGTGTTATCGAAACTGGGTGGTTTAGTAGCTAAGCTTTCATCATCACTTCCAAAGAATATCATTATCACAAACGTCGATAAAATAAATACGTTTCTTTTAAAGTCAATTCCTCCATATTCTAAGGTTTGGATGAGTATCTGTCTACAATCTCTTTCAACAGATTATGAAAAGGGTTTTATGTTAAGTCGCCTAACTGATTGTAGCCAATACACTTTATAGTTTAAAAAGTGACAGTTTGAATCCCTATTGATATAGGATGTCACTGGTTGTTCTCAATAATTACCCGATCAGTATCCCTCTACATATTGTCAATCTTTTTCTGTAACATAATCTCTCACTCTGTAGTAAGCCATCATATTAGCTGATAAATGTTATCTATTCGAATATACCTGTTGATTTCTAGATGCGTTAAGCATAGATAAAATCTACCGGTTTTGTTTATATTGAATGCATCTAAGCATTTCATCAATTGAGTTATTCGGTTTGTTAATCGATATTTTCCATATGCTTTGATAGAAGTAAGAAATTAAAAGAGCGACTTTTCCATTGACCGATCACTGAGTGGTGACCATTGTCACGTTTTATCGAGACCTTTAGTGTTAATTTAATTCTGTTGATTACTCAGTGATTCGATGTTAAGTACATTATGCTTTGAAACTAGGTAGCTATCGGTGGTTAGCACGTAACTTTACTAGGATTAGGTTTTGTTATTTAGTCTTTGTAGATATCAATATCACGTTTGTCTAGTCCTTGAGTATTTATCTAATTGTATGAATCGAACTGTATCATGGTTACTAGTCTAAGTGGCTTTTAATATAGCTGATGGTTCAGCTTGCTGATGAGTGCCATTTATTATGATATTCAAGTTCAAGGTTTCTTACCGATTAATTCCAGCCACCTAACATCAAGCGTATCAGTACTTTGGCGATGTATATCTTAGTCCTTATCACATAAAATACATTTAGCTAATAAGAATTCGAAGCTTGAAGCATGTATTCTTTATGTGGTTGGTAAAAAAGAAATTTCAAACCTTATTACTTTTAAATTAATAAAAAGCGTTCCCACTTTCAATTTATCAATTTTTGTATATTTAATTTTCTTTTCTTGAGTTTCGTTGATAATTGCCATATGTTATCAGTAATTTTTTGAAAAAAAAACGCAACACAACTTGACAATTACTTCATTAACTTATTACTAGTATTATGCAACTACTTTTTTACAGATAAACAATTTCTTGCCAACTTTTTAGAGATATTAATTTAACTATAATGAATGTTAACTTTACTGGTTTTTAAAAGTATAGAACTGTAGAATCTATGTTCAAATGTCTACTTCTCTCTTGTTAAGGTAGATTGACAATTGAATTTATCGATGACGGTTATTTTGTTAATGAGGATGATTAGAGTTTTGAAACAACCTTACAATGTATCTATTTCACTGCTTTTCGCTTCTTCCTTATATATTCACAATTCCTTTTTCTGATATGTGAGATGGTAATCTCGTATAGAAGTTCTTTAAAACACACGTCCACTTGAGAAAATTATAAAGGATAGAACTTTAATGATAGGTACATACTAACATTCATTATTATAAAATAATTTTGTTGTGAGTACTTTACTGTAATCCTTTAAATATATATATATATATATATATATATATATATATATATATTACTGAAAAGCCCCATACTAGAGGAAACAGCTTTTCAATCCTCCATGGTTTTTAATGGTACTGAAACGAAATCGATCTTTGTCGAGTACGAACAATCAAATTAAACCACCTTAACTTAAAAGTCCCATTAATCGGTTGGTTTGGGGCTATTCCTCTAATTTGATATCAGCTGATGAACTGTTAAAATCTAAACAGTTTTGGGAAGTTGTTTTGTTCTCAGTCTGTAATCAGTCAATTAAAATATAGGCTGTAGCAAATATGTACTCGTTTATGTTTCCATACCACATTATGGCGACGAGATGAAATTGACAAGATGAATACCATGATAGTCGAAATAATGTAATAGTACTAATAATGTGGAAACCGAACGTATCAAAAATATTGTTTTGAGAATTCAGAATATGTGTTAAAATTAGATTTAATTGTGTCCCTGTTATCCTCACCTGTTACATGCCCTAGTATATTCAACGCCTATAACCACTGATCTCAGTTTCATCTGAATTTGCTAGTATTTTTCTTATACTTTTACTGCATATCAATATGTAGTTTTTTTTTATTGACTGATAAATGTTACTTCAATCCGTTCATAAGAGATGTTAGTAATGGCATATGTGAGATACATGTTATCAGAATTATTCCTTTAAGCTATTGTTTTGTTACTCTCCTGACAAGCCTTATGACCTTGTTTCTGTAAAACTTCCTTCTAGTTTTTTTCAGAGAAATAAATCTGCATAAAAGTATTTTGTAAGGAAGTTTAAATGAACTGTTGAGTTTTTGATGTAAGCTTAAAATACGAATGCGTTAATTGTAAACAAGAAAACAGCTGTTGTTTCTAGTGTAATCGAAATTTATAATAAATTTTATTTTGCATCACATTAATAACCTTTGTATAGTGCCCAATTGTTACAGAAAATTCCTTTTCAGCACCATTGAGCTAAATGAGCGGTGTGAAACACGTACCAACTTTTTTCTATGTTGATATATGAAATAGTTAAGTTAGCGAGTCTCTGTTCCACTTTGCTTATTGTAAATTCCTGTAGAAATCATTTCATCAGTGGTGTACTGAATCATATCCCTCAAAATGCTATTGTACGCCCGACTGTAAGGAGAGTTCATCTTTTTTTTATAGTAATGCTCTCATATGATTACGCGTTTATAGCTTGTTTACTGTTTATACTCAGTGTCTGGCTACCTGCAAAAGTTGTAAAATGATAGCGGACTTTCGGCCTGTAAATCAGGTTGGTGGACACTAAGGATCCACTTAAGTGATTTATAAACCGCTAATTCGAACCACTAGAGTACATGGACTCCAAGATCCTGAGGTAGCGAATGGCAGTATAGGCCTTTTCTGAGATCGTATCTCTTGATGTTGTTTCATCTATGGGTCAAAGGCTGTGATATGGTTCGTACAAATATATTTATTTCAATCTATACTCTCGATTTGTATCCTAGCCCACAGACAAACATGATAATGATTTAATATTTGCAAAGAAGATAAGTTACTGACTACCGTATAATAGACGAGCTGAATTTCGTAGAAAATCGTTTATATCTTTTAGAAACAGCTTAGCATGAATACGATATTTCTTGAATATTAATATTGAGAAATGAATGATGAATCCTAAAAAACTAATACGATTCTTAAAATCACTAAATTCTATCACATTTCATTACTTCTGTTAAAGAAAATTCTATTCATTGGTTGCCATATAGCTTCAAAATCACACAGCCATTTTTATGTCGTTGTGTATTCGTCTTTATATTAATAGTTACGTTGAGTTTTGAATATATTTACGGAAATATTTTTAAAATAATACTGTCGTTTATTGAATAAATACTGTTACATAAAAAGTATATTACAATAAATCAGAGAAAAGAAGTAATTTGAACAGAACATATATTCGTCCTTCACACTATTTGTAAACCTTTTGGTTTTTATTCTTTGCAAATTGAACGGAACTATTGACATCTATCAAGACTCCTACAGTAAACACAATTATTGTAATGGTTAGGAACTACTTCCAATTAACCTTGACATAGTTTATTAAGCTAACATAAAATGAATGCATATGACTAATAAACACTAAATTAATGTTGACCAATAGACTAGAAAAGAAAGCAATGATGTTTATTCTCTTCATTAACCTAATAAATCACCCTTTTTTTGATCACTAAATTTAGTATTATGAAACATTACATTTTGACCTCTACCGCTTATTCTATTTATGTTAATTGATAAGTGATTTATATTACATTCTGATATTCTTTCGATCAAGTTAAGATTATATAGCAATGTTATTTAGGTATCTTTTAAAGCTTACCATCATTATTGGTACAATGCTTAGTCAAATCATTGGTATTAATGAAAGTAGACTATACAATTTCTTTCTCGTCTTATCTCGATTTGGCTCTCTTTTCTCATGTCTTCTTAACACACATTTATTATTCTCTCTTAATTATTAGATGCTTCTGTCATTTACTGTAATTCAATGATTGGTCGTAATTTAAAGTAGTGTAAAATTATGACGGATTTTAAGGATATTCCATTTATACCCTTTACCAATTGGAAAAGGAATAATCAAATTATCAGATGAGAATGTGTAGTTTTAACAGAATTCACTTATTGGCACTTTATTTATTCATCTGTTTAATACACATGCATTCTGATACAATAGTTCACCATAAAGAAAGCACCACATAAATAAAATGATAACATTTTAAGGAATAAATAAAGATGAGATTCAGTTAAATATATAGTCAAGAAAGATTTCATTCTGTTAAGGAAGTTCATCATGTATGAAGAGTAGAATAGCGAACCTTAGTAGCGTTTAGTACCACCTTTACCATGAGATATATATATGATTATGTCTGAAATATCTGTGGTGTGCTATCCCTAGGTCGTGAACTGATAGATGCTAGCCCCATAAATCTGTCTCTCACGCTACATTACAATATCATAATCTAACCACCTTTTAACTTTTCTACATAGTCGTAGTGTCGAAAAATAATATGTGATATGAAATTGTCAACTTAAGTACTATCCGATTCAATTTATTTATAAGAATTTCACCTTCTTTAGTTTAGGCTGTTTAGTATTTCTTTATCATCCCTACATGGTATACAACGGCTTGAGATATGCTATCATTTATAATGTTTTAATGTTCAATTCACTAAATAACTTTATATTGAATATCTTGATAGAAAAATACACCAATCTATTCACGTTTTCAAACAACGGAAACAGTCTTAACGTTCTACATTGACTTGCGTTGAAGAAGGTTAGTGGCGTTTGAACCAAAATATGGCACCAGTTCATGAAGTTGTTGACTATTTATCTAAATCTTATTTATTAGGTGCAGACATTTTAGTAGGTATCTGTGCTATCCTCGTAGCCCAGATATTTGTATACCTTAGGTAACATGGCTCAGTATCGGTCTTGCTGGCGCAGATGTATTAACTCTACGTCTTCCCTTAGATTTTAGGCTTTATAAGCATTTTATATCATCCCGGTAATTAGTTATTTCCTTGCTATGCCTAACCTTTATACTGTACTACCACTAATATTACTACTACATATAACACATTGGTATCCACTTTGCTGTACTGATGTTGTTTGGCGACCTGGATCAGAACACACACATCGCAGGTTTTATATTCATTGTGATAGACTTACTAGCACAATACAACACGAAGAAAAATTAAATCGATTCAGCGAAGATATCTTTCCTTTTGACAATATCAACTTATGCTGTACAATTGTATTTCCACATAAATCTATAATAACACAGATATGATATCATTTAAAGAGGTAATCGGTCTCATTAACGCATAATTCTTCTTTTGCCTGTTTTAAATAGTTTACTTTGTAATGTGTTTTGTAATATTTCACTACCTTGCTATTACGCAATTAGCTGTTCATCTTTTTTACGTCAAATATTATTAGGTTGTTTTCGTAATTACTACTTTTGTCTTTCTGTTGTTGTTATGAGTGTTATTTTTTTCATGAATTTTGAGTTGATAATTATGATAACCTTAATGCCTGCAAAAAGAAGCAGACACTTTTAGTGAAAATAAAAAAATGAACGTTAAGTAAAATAACTGGTGTACAGATAAGTTATGAAATTGACGCACATATACAATACAGCTTCTCAAATCCAAAACAATTTCTGACACTACGTTGTCTGTTGTTGTTGCTCATTGATTTTCTACTTGTTCAGTATACGGTTTTCGCTTCGTTTTACTGTTTTCTCTTCTTACGTTCTTTTCCCATTTTATGTCATTTTTGCAAACTGTTTATAGTTCATAAGATTTTTCTTTAATTTTAATGTGAACTGCTATACATATTTACAAGCGTATTTTATATTCTGTGTTGTGACTATTATGCGACAATCCTATCGAAATTTTTTACTAAATTCTACATAAAAGTGAGGTGATCTTCCTCAGTCGAAAGAAGTCTTTCATTATTGTATTGCTCTCTGAACTGTGTCTCCTACTATATAATTTTATTGTTCCCTGATTGTATTTTACCATTTTTGATTAGGATCATCTTCCGTCTTTCACATTATTGTGTTGCTAAATCCTTTCGTATTAATTTGTACTAAACTTTGTGCTTATTACATAAAATAAGTAAAGAAAGACTAGCCATATAAAACGTTGAGTTATGAAGTTACTGTTTATTGACTTGAATTACTTAAGGAATATTTAGATTTGAAGTGTTTTGCTGTAACCATTCATTACATAAAAATTACTAATATTTCATAAATATGGAGCCCATCGAAATATGTAAGTATATTTAAGTTGATTAGCAATTACAGCCTTCGATGTACAGCTGCACTGGAACAGTAATTCTAAGTATTGAAAATTGTGTAAGTTTATTCTTTGAACATGCAGTGATCTTCATAAATTGCTGTGTATTAAACTTGATTTAATTTTAAACTCGATCAAAGTAAAGGCAAACATTTTCGTAGAACAATATGAGTTTATTTCATTTTGTTTTGTTCTCATCAGATGCTCGCAACATGTAATGTATTAAAATCGAAATTATAATATAGGAATCTGACATACTTATGTAATGAAGTTTGTTGACATTATTTGAAAAATCATCATGGCTGACCTAACATTCTAACAGTGCGTAGCATAGATGTAAATGACTTATAGTGTCAAAAAAAATATTGTGAACATATACCGTATGTAGAAGGACATTCCGGATTAGTGATATCAACAAAGGTGTCATAAAGCAAGGAATCATTAACGAATAAATTGAAATAAATAAGAGGAACTCAGTCGGTTAAGGTTAAAATTATTTAAATAGAGGATTTCGAAAAATGACGCAACAGTGTAGTGATAGATTAATGGAAAGGGTTTAAAAGTGTTTATGATGTAATGAAGTAGAGATCGCACTACTATCATGGGGGAATATTGTCAGCTGTTTCTTTCTGGGCAGACAAGTCAGATTTTCGACACATGGTAATAACTTGAGCGAATTTCAGAAGACTAGTGCTTGCCCGCTTACTAATCTTAAAATGCCAATCTGATGTCCTGTATCAATGAGATGATTGGTGATTACACTGCTCGAAAGGGTTTTCCACTTAAACTAAAACTTTTTGGAACATGTTCAAAAAAACGTAGATAGGCTCACCATTTATTTGGTTAATCTTGTTGATATGGCTTATGCGTGCAAAGTTATAATTACAATTAGTGACTTAGATGAAGTGCTTGTTTTTCCTTGATGATCTGTTAAACATAACCATCTGGTAGAGTCTGGTAGAGTCTTGTATACGCATTACTATTTTTTTTTACTACGACAAAACAGTTGTCCAACGTTTCCCGATTTTCAATAATTGTCCCTCTAATATCGGTGTGTCAAGGTAACTAATGTAGTGAAAATGCTTACTGCTAGCAGTTGTTTGAACTCGTGTTTTGTTTTATGAAGTTTTAGTACAAATAAACTCAAAAAAATGTGTTTACTACACAATTAGACACAATATTATGAAGAAATGAATAAAGGAAGGTGGTCATCATTATCATTAGTAAAATTTAGTGAGAGAACGAGAAAATGACATACGAAATACATTTTAGTGAGAAGTACACCCAAGGACTACATTTCGTTAGAAATTTCCCTTTATTTGAGAAAGAGCCTAAAAGAATCACCACTGGTTTAGATTCTACACTATAGTTGACAGCATTCAAGCCACTGGGTTATTTGAAGTTGTAGATGCACTTGATAGTTTCTAGAATTTTCAAATTTTGAAATTTATTATATTAACTGTATTGTATCGAAAACTTGTTGTACATTATATTTTTTTTCCTCAAGTTATTTTTGTGTTTTAATTTTACTAAAATATAAATATTAATTACTGCATAGTAATTTACTTTTCTACCTGTCGGTATTCTATACTGAAAAAGTGATGTATTCACTTAGTAAAATTTTCTATTCTCTAATAGGAAATGAAAAATTCCCCCCACACTTCGTTTATTCATAGTTAATTTGCCACCGTATTTATTATTATAAAAATAAATTCTTAAGAAAACATAGGATTCAGTGTGGATGGTCATAGTTGTAGTAGTAGCAGTAGTAGTGAATTTTAAGTCGTTTAGTCGAAAATTTCGTCAGTTATATTGATGCATTCCTTTAATTTATTTTCTGTATATGCATAATAAAAGTAATTAAAATATTCTGTATGAAAAAAAAACATTTTGTCATATTCCATAGGCTTTCATGTATTATTCTACTCAATCCATTGTACGCATTTATCAATGTACATATCCTACATTTATTATTGAAGTATATGTATGCATATATCGTTTTCTTTATTGCCTCTACTTCTCCTCTTAACATTATTTACCTCTGCCCAAACCAGCTCTTAAAGTTTACAAATTTAATTTTGTGCTTGATTAATTTTGGCATAAATTAAAAAGATGCATGATTCCGTGTCTTTTTCTTATTCAGTGATCACTTTAAACTACTTTTGTTAATATAAAATTCTGTATACTGCTTTATTGTTTCTTCATATTGGTATTATCTAGGTGCCTATTATCGTGTGCTTGCATCCTTTTTCTATTCTCCTTAACAGTTAAAACATCATCGGAATAGGTTGAATGACATAGTACTGGATTATTAGTAGCAATAAAATTGTTGCTTATGGTTGTTAAGTAGATAAATGATGAATTTCGGGTAGGGAGCAGTTGTGGAGGCTTTTGCACAATGAGAATACATAAATTTTCACTTCTGTTTGTAGAGTTTCGAGTTTATTTAGTTTTTCTGACTATTTTTTTAGCCTTCAGTTGGTTTCTCGTATTTGAAATAAGATTTCGTCCATTTGCCTTTCTTCCTCTTATTTTTGGAATCTGAAATATTGCAGTTGTTGTTTCAATACCTTACGGGTTATTTTTTTCCTCTTGTCTTCTCTTGTTTGCATTTTTCAAAAATATGGACTGACATACTAACATTACTGTTTATGGATGCGCATTTACTAATAATTGTGTTGTTATTATCATTTTTAAATTAAGATTGTGACAGAATATGTTTCTGTAAAGAATTATTTCTAAAAGTAGATGTTTACATACTTGGTTTCTAGCTATAGTTTTTGTATGCTTGAGCTACACGACTAATTGAACCAATGCAGATGGACCATTATACGAACATGAGTCTTGGAGGCAGAAATCTGTGTACTTTAACTACTGACATAGTCACCACTGTACAATTCAATAACCTTATGACTGTGATTAGTATGGTTCTGATGCTAATTTTTAGTTTAGCTGAATTAGGATTATGTCCACTTGTAGTTTATATATATTTATGTAACCAGATCATCCAAACTAATAATGTACAACTCAGAAAGAAATGTTAAATATGCATGTTCGACTTTCAGCCCATTCATTCAAAGGTTTGAATCTTACTCTCCCTACTTCATTTCGAGAAAACGTGTAGAATCATTATTTCTTACACCATAAAGTATACAGACCTGTTCCTGATTGATTAATTATTCAATGAATTTAGACTAGGCAACTCATCCTACTTTCATCTATTAGAGAATGCATTGGATTGTATTCCGCGAAATACTAGGATTACACAGAAATGAGCAAGGACATTCATGTAGGTAGAATAAAATCAGTCCATTTCTGCGGATAGGAGCTCAACAGTAACATTAACCAATCGGTCTAACCAAGTCAATTGTGCCACAGGTTCTAATCTCATAGGGAGTTTATATTTTCTGGAAATTGCAGACACTGTACTAACTGTTATCAGCTAAAACGAAATCTGGTTTAGGTGGAGGTTTCCAATGGCAGAAACATCTGTCGCTGGACACATGAGACAATGCACTTGAGGTTTTTTCTCATAGACTGATGTATATTCTATTTTAAAAGGTTTAGACATACACCTGGAATAAGGAACTTTACTTGGTTAGTAAGTCCTATTATTAGATTTAGATAAAATGACTACCTCGATTATGTAGCATGTTGCAAAGCTATTTGATTGTATAGAGTTTAGAGTGCTTGACTTTTATTTCATGTTAGTTCTAATCACATTTGAATAACTTGAAAATATACCGGATTACTTAAGCCTTAAAATACACCATTTGTTTAGTTTGACTACAATTAATACACTCGTTCATACTATCACTATATTAGTTATCAACAAGGAATTTTTTAGAATTTTCTCCTGTATCGTAAATTTCGTTTTAGATATAACTGTGTTACTACTATTATGAATAAAAATTTATTTTAATTAGTTATTTACCTCCTGTTTGTGATAAATGAATTCCTCTTAGTATTGTCTAAAATATCTTACTGTAAATAATTATTAATGTTATAGAATTAAATTTCCTTTCTTTTCTCTTACACAACACTAGCTAACATACTAATAAATTGCTATGATGGCTGGGACATGTGTTGCGCATGCCCGACCACCGTCTACCCCGTCGCGCGATGTTGGCTAGGGCTGAAGTAGGATGGAAGAAGGTTAGGGGCGGCCAAATCAAAACATGGCATCAATCCATGAAGTCCTTGACTATTGGTCTAAGCCATGTAGGTAGATGTAGACTACCTGGTTGGGGTCCGCGTGATGATCGCAATAAATGGCTGGAGACACTCGGCGATATGGCTCAGAACCGGTCACAGTGGCGCAAGTGTATTCACTCTTTAACCTCATCTAGATCTTGAATTCTATTGTTATTTTCTAGACATCTTTACTTACTCTTCTCTCTTGTATTCTGTCTATACGTTACCTCAATATTCTCGTAGTGCTATTGTGGTATGGCAACTTGAACCTACAGGCGTTTGTGCCCAGTTCTACGTTGCTGCTGCTGCTGCTGATGATGATGATGATGATGAATCTAGTCAAGGAACTCTTTTGTCTTATGTTAAGACTTTTCTATAATATTTGCTGAGCATCTTTAGGCAAATCTCTTAGATCTATCAATATGCCTGGCATCTGAATCGAAGTCACCAATGTCATCCGGTGTTATTAGTGATAGCTGTCTTACTTCCTATGTGATTAGACGCCTTTGGTCACTACTTTCCAGTAGAATGTATCTAAATCTAATTGGAAGGTTCCCATATACGTATGGCGTTTGATTGATCATGCGATCTCGACATGAGACTAAAATCAATAGGTGATCCACTAAAACTTGGAGACTACTAAACTTCTAGATCCATCATAGTTTAAGACTACACGACATGGGAGACAAAATCCTCAGGTATTACAAAGAACACCGTCTCTTCAAGAAGCCAACTGTTTATGAAAAACATACTTAGACAATACTATGAACTCTTCTCCGATCCTCTAAATTTATAGCACGGTTATTATGTATTTTCCATTTTTTTCAACAGTAATATAATATAAGGAACAGTCACGCTAAATACAATTTTATCTAATCAGACTTAAATAGTCAACATTCTTTATATATATATATATATATATATATATATATATATATATTATATACGATATTTACTAATGAATATTCTGAAGATTGTTGAATTTCAAGTTTTAATTGACAAATTTTTTCTCCGAGATTACTTCAATTTGTGGATCTGACATTGCGCTCTATGCCATAAATAGACGGATGTCGAGAGCTTATTGGCCGCTGTATTTAAACTTAATAATCTATCTTATCCAACATGTGATTTTAACATTTTCTTTCCGAATTTTGATGTGATTATGATCATGCACTACTTAAAATCGTTTTCAGTGATTCATCAACTTTATTGTCAGTTTTTAACGAAGGCTATATTTCTAAATATACTGTTGTTGATAAGCTATTCATATTAAATGTTCCATGGTATGTAATTTTATAATCAAGACTCAGTAAATCGATTTTTTTTCAAGGAATACCAAATATACTTTTTACTTTATAAAATAGCTACAATTCACATTTTATATCTATATCATGGAATGTTTGTAGTCAGTCAAATAACTTAAAACTTGGAAGCATTGAACAGCTGAATGTTTTGGAGTCTTTAGGTCCATTCAGTTTGGTTCTTCGTGGTATGGTGGGTGCTTAACTCCAAGAAATCTCTATACTAATAACGAAATAGATATCCATTTCTTTCTGATTTTCGCATTTCAAATAGTAGTTGAGTCTACGAAGTCATTGATTTGATATTCAGCACATTTATGTTCACGATCTTCCTACAGATTATAGCTTTGAAGGGAAACAGGAATATATGAGTTGAATAATTTACTCATAGTGCTAATGTTGTTGTCTTACTCGGAACGTAGTTTTATCTTGGAACTGGTTGTAAAAAAACAATACTATATTCGGTTTGTGATATTACAGCCTTGTAATAAAAACAGTTGTGCTCACATCACAACTCACTATATGTGTGCGGGCGGAGAGTTTAATTACTATCATATAACTTGTGACATTATCAGACACCTTTAATTTTGAATCGTTGATAGCTCGTCTATAAATGTTCTATTTTACTTTCCATATAAAATTGTATAATGAACTTTTAACAGAAACAGTGTACTTTTATTGTGTTTATTTTAATAATTTTATAATGTCACTTTTTTGATATCAGATCTTTCGTCTTCAGTTTGTGTGTGGTACTTTTGTAGGGCGTAATAGTCTAATTTTTTGTTTTTAAATTTCCTGACATTTAGCGTTTAATCGTTTTTATAAAAAATGGTTATACTGCACCAGTTTTTCTTTCCAGTTTGTTGCACAGTTTTATTTTGTCTAGGCATTTTATACGATTAATACTATCATGACATTTTTTGTGAAGAGAGAGAGAGTCAAAAGCTGAATCAACCTCTAAACCAAGCATACTATAGTTTTTATTTTAAAGGCTGTCAAAATCCAACTAGAATTTTGGCGCTAACTTTTTTTAAAATTCCACCTTGTTACCATTTACATTTGCTTGCTCACCTGCTCATATGTATGTCTTTTGTGTTCCTTACTGCAAAGTTGATATATCTAATTACCTATTTACCGCATCTTGTTTAAAAGACATGTTTCAAAAGATTGTTTTTTATCATTAATTTTTGATGTAATATGTAGATTTGTTTCAAAATAACAAAATGCGTTAATTGACATTAACTAACTAACTAACACATAGGTGCATGAAATAGAAGTATAATCATACACATGCTGAATGAAGAGGGGTATTACTACCCTGTTTAGACGAATGTTACCTTTTTTCCAAAAGGCATAGAAAGTGAAGGCATAATAAAACGTTATGCCTTGTCTCTTATTTTTCACTTTTCTCAAAATGATTAAGTAGTCTATTTATTGAATAGATTAAGTATACTTTATAAGATCTCATCTTTTTTGTTATTCTAATGTTTTTTTTTTCAAATTTAATAGCTTAGACTGGTAATTTTTTCTTATCCAAGTGTTTATTAACGATCAATTTTAATTAACTAAATGTTTATTTTCATGTATATTTAAGTTACTGCATTTTACTTGTTGCGACGAGATGAAAAGTGGAAGTAACCAACTATGTGAGCTGAACTAAAGAAGATCAGGATGTATAGTTTTGAACTATACTGATCATTAGCTGCATGATAATTTTGTATTCCTTCAATTATGAGCCTCCCTTGACTTTTTAATTATTATTTCATCCTCCGACTGTTCTCAAGTTTATTGTAAATTATCCATTAAACTACATCACTTTCAATGTACAAATGGCCTAGTCTCGTCTTTACTGTATTTTTAACTATTCATCCTACTTATCAGTTTATCATAAGGTCTATATCATCTCTTTTTTGACTCTTAATAGGCGATCTTTGGATATTTTCTATGTTTTTATGGTATTCGAATGAATTAAGCTTCAGTGCGTGAGTCCTAGTTGAACTGAATTATATTTAAATTATCTGACAACATATTGGACACCGAAGTCTAAGTGGAAAAGGATTTTAAGACGTTTTTTGGAAATGTGTTTCTATTTCTTATCTATAATCTCTGAAGGGGGGAGTGGATTTTTGATCAAGTATTCTGCCCCAACCGATCAACGTTAACATAACCAGGTCATTGCCTCGTAAACTTAGTCTTATCAGCCCTTTTGCTGCGCAGAGCCTAATCATCTCAAATAGTAAAGTCATTTTACTACTGATAATGATATGAGCGCATTTCTTATCTGTTCGTATCATTATTGCTTATATTACTATAATACTACTCTGATATATAAGGCCTAACTTTCAGATGTGCGTTTCAGTTATATTAATCAGAAAGTCTATAAATAGATTATTGCACTTATTTGTTTTATCAACATCTAACAAGTTTAAGAAAAGCTTAGAATGAGAACAATATTAAAATGCCATAAATCAGTTATTTAGTAAATACACGTTCTGAATTACCGTAGAATAATTTTCAAGGTTTCTTCATTCTTGCTTATTTGCCTATTTTAAATAAGCGCTAATAAATTTTATATTTATTACAATGAAATAAATAACTTACGATACTTCAGGTAAAATATACAGTGATACGAAGACGATTCTAGTTTTAGTCCGTGAATTGATTCTCCATTTTCTAATGAAAAAAGTTGACGCACTTGTATTATATTATCCCATTAGTCTTTTACTTACTAAAAAGTACAAGGTTGAGAGACCATTGTAAACTGGAGGTGTCACTTAATGGTCAAGGTGTTCGATCTTTTCACATTAAGTCACAGATTCGAGCTCTGCTCCATTTAGGTTTGATCAACTGAGTCGAATTACTAACCTTCACATATTCAAAGTGAACCTCGAAATCACATACATGGTCTATACTTGGTGAGTTAAAATACTATCGAAACGTCTATTGTTACTCCTAACTAGTGTATTTCTTTCAACTCTTCTTTAAATTATTATTGGAGAGTAAAACAAATTTGTAATTACAACTACGGTGTAAGTTTATAACCAAACGAAAGTATAAATAGTTCACACTAAAGTACTTTTAAACGAGTGATTCATACTAGTCCACGTGGTGAATCCATCTATGAAACGTAAAATGTCGATTGTATTAATCTTTTTTACATTAACAGTAATAATCATATCTAAATAGGTATTATTAATATGTCTGCCAATATTTTGGTAGTTTACCTTATATGCAAACACATACTCTGTCATTTAATAGATTTTGAATTAGTGAACTTCTTATATATAAATAAAATAATCCTTAGTCACTTTGTACCATTGTTT
Source organism: Schistosoma mekongi (assembly GCA_034768735.1). NCBI lineage: Eukaryota > Metazoa > Platyhelminthes > Trematoda > Strigeidida > Schistosomatidae > Schistosoma > Schistosoma mekongi. The sequence goes on along the minus strand of CM068308.1, from coordinate 17,998,876 downwards.
CCAAATGTACATTACTTGATGCCATTGATTGTGTTTAATGACATACCTGGAAATCGCTTTAATTCAAGTATTTACGTACTAAATTAAAACTTTGTATATAATTGAATTGAAACCTTCTGTTTAAAGTTTTTCGCTTGACCTTTTCATCATCTGAAATATTCATCTTCCATGTAGTTATCTCTGTCCTTTGAATATTTCGAATAATTTACCAATCGTTTTCTTTATGGAAGTTGAGTTCTGTTTTGTGATCATTAAATTGTATATTTTGCTTCTTACCTATGCAGGCTATTCAACTTACATGATTGTACAAGTATTTATTTTATGATTAACTTTTCTTTACCTCATTTACATACTTAGGGATTCTTATACTTGTCCTCGAGCTACACTAAACGATAGGGCTAATGATACCATATAGTCACCTAAACCTAACTAGGTGGGACATGATCCGAACGATTAACTTGGAAATTGCAAGTTTAACGCTTCGACTACTAAGATATCACTGTCATCGTTTTTAGTCTGTGTTTTGAAAACTCATATTTATGTAACAAGCTTTAAGTCGATTTTTTTCAGCTATTCATATCAAAATAAATCGAATCGAATTTACCACTGTCAAGTATTTATAAACTACCAAAGTTTTAGCATATCAGAATAACTATAATTGCTTGTGCTTTCATTTACACCACGGTCTGTTTATGTTCTGTTTTTTAATGTGTGTGAATTGATTACATACCTTCCTTTTCCTTTACTCCCTTCTATTCTTTCTGTTGTTATCCATAGCGTTTTCGATGTTTACTGTTCCATAGAGGATTTTCAATTACTTTTCCGTGGTTGAATATTCCATATTAGAGTGTGATTTTCATTTTAACTTTTATTATATTTGTGTTTTTCAAGCGGCATGTTAGACTGCAGGATATTGACATGTTCAAAACAGATAGTTGGTTATAACTCCAGAAATGTTTAGTGAAAATCACACCAATAGTCATGTGTTTAGTAATCAGCTTTAATTGTTCACTTAGTGAGCGAATTCCAAAAGTACTGAATAAAGCACATTGATTGAATATTGAACATGTTGCAGATAGCCTCCACCTTTTTTTCCTATAGATGACATATTACTTTGGTTGTTTAAACTCTGTTTCAATATACTGTATTATGATAATTATATTAGTAGTTGATTTCTTACTTTTCATTTTATTTGGGTACAATATTCATCTATATTGAATAGTTAATTCTCCTCCACTTTTCGACAGATATGGCATTCTTACATTAACCATACTTCAGTTAGTTTCAGAAGCTTGGTAATATCTATGTGCTTTTACAGTAAATAGGATTCGAAGAATAGTACCTTTAATTGGCTTCTAAATTAAAAATATGTGTTCATTATTCTAGTTTATGGAAAATGCCAAATACTTTCTTATGGGATCCTATTTCTTTAATCCCTTATGATACAATTTTCTGGAATAATCTAATTATAGTGGTTTTATTACTAATTGGAAAAATTTTATGCTCTTATTAATGTACTTGTATTTTCACTATATTCATCTATCTTAATAGGTGATTTATGGCTTCAGAAACCACTGGACTATGAACAGACATCATCATACTTTTTAACTATCGAAGCACGTGATCGTGGTCAACCCCCATTGAGTAGTACAGCTGTATTAACTGTTCATGTAGAGGATGCCAATGATAATCGACCACAATTTTTAGGTAGACAACGTATTCCAGAGAGTATTGGTTTAAGCAATCTTGATGATCTGCCGTCAATTGATTCGGATTTTTACCAATATTACTATTCATTCAGTGTAGTAGAAAATAGTCGTAATGGTACTGTCGTTGGCAAGGTAAGTTACGTAAACAAATGTTCTAACAGTTTTTCGGTAATGTTAGATACTCTGAGCTGGATATTTCAATTAGAAAGCTTTTATTGTCATTCGGAACAATATTGTCTGCGCGTATTTCAAATAAAGTAAACAGTTGCTGATTCCATAAGTATTAAATCATTTGTTCTGGTAATCTTGTATCTGGCTAGTCCTGATGGATCTTATTGTTTTCAAAAGTCATTTTGTTACCGTTAGGTTTGTTAAATTTCTCTCTTTCGTACGGATTGATAAGTTGTGTCTACTGATTGCTAATATGTGTGACGCTATGCTTCCAGAAAATTTCTGGAATTCTTAAATTTTTCTCAACTAAGAAGTTAGATATTTTCATAAATAAATTAGTGACCATAGTTATCTGTATATATCGATAAAAGTGATGGATTATCATGTCTTATTGGTACCGTTCTGTGTTTATATTTACGTTAGTGAAGAGGTAGTTAATTCTAGGTACCTCTAAAAACCGCGAGTAACTGGGCAGATTCTTCCTACCTGTTTGCTGCTTTTTATCAACCTTCTCGATGTACACTTGACATTTAGACGTCTAAATTGTTATTTGGTGGCTTCCATTTCCAACTCTAATCAATCCGTGATGTTTTTGACCATAATCTTTTGTAGAACACATTAGTTATCTATCAGTTTGTGTGTTGTAGTTTACAGAATACACAGCCTCTTTATTGTTTGTATTCGTAGTAAATTTATCTCTGTTGGGTACGATTAAAAACTATGGAATACTGGACATTGACTGGTGTAGCTTAGACAAGGCGGGAATTAGGAAGTTATTACCAGTGACACTGGATGATTATCGAGCTATATAACAAATTGATTGAGGTTGGAGTCTTACCATTAAACGCCGGATGACCCAGCAATACTGATAATTCAGCATTCGTCTCTAGACCTTAACTTCTGCACTACCCACGAGTCCAACACTAAGACAAAACTACTGACTAGTGCTCCCTGGTTTTCAGTGATACTCCGTCGATTATGAATAGCAAATTAAAAACGAATACCTACAGCACTACTCCGAATTCCAACTTTGTTTAATTGTCATTTATACTTTCCTGTTGTTTATCTTTTTAAAAAAATGTAGTTGAATGCAGTTGATCCAGATAGTGGGAATAACGGTCGTGTAAGCTTCCATCTTGGCGGAAATTTCGATTTCTCTGGTTTGTTTAAAAGCTATCAACAAGATTCAGAATACGTTGAATATCTAACTGTCTCTGAAGCTAAGACACGTTTTAATTTGGATTCGGAATCTGGTCGATTAATATTGACCTTTCAGCCTGATCGTGAAGTAATCAGTGGTTATTGGCTAGTTGTACAAGTTGAAGATCATGGTAAACCGAATCCACTATCTAGTCTGACATTAGTTTATGTACAAATATTAGATATTAATGATTGCCCACCGACATTTGAAAAATCCAACTATGAATTTTATGTTGAGGTAAGTTATTTTGAATGCCTTCCTGAAATGATAAAATGTGTATTGGAGAAACTTTGTTACATCGACGTATATGCACATTTCTATTTAAATTTATTTTTTTGAAAAATATTGATGAGAATTACATATCCTTCATTTTTTCTCGTTTGTAATCTTGTTTGGCATAGTCTCTTATAAAAGATTATGTATTTCACTCGGCAATCTCGGTCAGCATTTGGAATTATTACATACTGATGCAATTTATTTAAAATTTTAGTGTTTTGTAAAGGTTTTTCAAGACAATTAGTAACTTGTAATATGTTATTGATTTATAAAAGGCCTATACTATTGTGGTCTGTCATCCATTTCAACTGAATGCTATGACAAAAGCATATAAAGGTACTGTTTACAGAACCATACTCTGCTAGATGATGTCTCATGAGATTGGAATGAAAGCTATCAGTATACAAACAAAAATCTTTGAAGTCGATCTTAGTTGTATAAATGAAATTACTGATTTCCTGTTTAGGTAGTCTGTAATGCTAAGATTCACTAATTTTTGTAATACGAAGCCGAACGCATAGGTGCGGATACATTTATTTGTTGTTTTCCAATAAAGTTCGATTATTTTAATAAGTGACATTCATATTTCTCGATTGATTCATAAATTGTTATGGTAATTTTAATATTTCTCCCTTTCACCTACCCACTTCTTTACTACAACAACTGAGTGATGACTTTACGTGATATCGTTTTGTTTAGATTCCTAGGTTATTGTGTATCGCCATAATTGAAGTCTATAACTATTGTCATTTCCATTCCTTTATCCAGTAAGTTGTTCATCATGTGAGAATTGTATAGTTTACATCATAGACTGACTATAGCTAGGCAACCATTGAAAACTGTTAGGCGCCCATCACCTATACAAGAAATCGAATCCCAGAACCTTCAGTCTTCGTGATGAACCCTTAGTCCTCAGACCACTATGTTGTTATCTAATTGTTTTATATTTATAACTTCAGTCAATTGAGGATATTGTGTTGCTACCATCTATGAATCATATGCTTGTCCAAATTTATGTTTAGAACAGTCCTTTAATAATCACTGGTAACTGGCGATAGTACAATTGTACATTTAAGTTTATAGTTTCCTCAAGTATAGTAAAAGAATACTTCTTATTTATCCATATCGGTGAAATATATTGTCCGCCAGTGTTTTGAAATTGTTCATCTCATTTATAACATTCAAATTTAATGAATATGCATTGCTGATGGAATTATTTGACCACAAAGTTTGCAAACATGTGTTTATCATAATATCAATTTATTTGTTAAATGTCATTGTGGTCTAATATTGACATTCATTGACAATTATTAACAATCGAATCTCGTCTAATTTTAGCTTCACATTTTTTTGTATTTATCATTTTGATAAATATTTTTTAGGTTGATCGTTCCGGTAATATAAGTACATGTTCTGAGAAACAAGTAAGTACAATTTCATTAGCATTAAAAATCTTTTCTTTAAACAATAAATACATTTTGTGATGTGGGACTTCAAATTCATCAATCTCAACAACATCCAGTAAGAACAATCATGTTCATACTAGTGATTGACTTCAATAAATGATTCCAGAGCTATAATAAGAAGACGTGTAACCATTAAAGAAGTTCGGCTGTGTCGGGTATGAGGCATTTATCAACCAATCAAATCGGATGACAGTCGCACAGCACTTCTAATTGACTGAAATTAGAATTGTAAACAATCTGTAGTGTAAAGTTAAATTACCCATTCCAAGTCCTAAACGTGTTTTTAGTGCAAACCCTGATTAGGCCGTAGATATGCGCACCACTGGTCATGTTAAGAGAGAAGCAAAATAAACAAAAATGCATACTATATTATCCTTATTAAGAAACTGAAATCGTAATTGTTTGTATCTCGACTATTTAAAAATGTTCTAGAATGTAGATAATGATCAATATTTGCTAGAAGAGATGTGTAACATGATAAAGTTGAAATAAATTGTAATCAGAAAATGACGTGATAATAAAACTTAGTCGTTCGGGGAAGGCGGATAAAATGTGTATAAGGAAGGAAAGGGAATGAGTATTGGCTTTGGATAACTAGAGATTAAAACCGTGGTAGAAGAAGAGGTCGAGTAAGTTTATTCTCTGCACACAACTCCGATTTTAGCAATGCTAAGACCTAAGCTTCACTGTGTTTTATGTCTTTCTATATGCCTTTGTTTGATTAAATGACATTTATGCACAAAGCACTCGACTGTGCAGCTTCCTATGTATCTGTTTCTTGCTTATTCTTAACTATTTTGAATAATATTCTGGGATGCATATTCATTGAAAAGACAACTCTTTGCACTAAGTCTGTTAGCCAACTTTAATAAGGTAGAAGGTGAGTTTTAATTTCATGATCCCAGTTTAAACAAGTATATTATGAAGTAAAATTCCAAAGAAAAGTAGTTTCAAATTGACTCGAAATAAAAGACGTATTTAAAGTCTTTCTCAAGAGGTTTTAATTACATAGACAACAAGAACCGTTATATATTTAGATAGGTTTTACGTCAGTTCATTTAACTTATATTTCTCCATATCGTCAAAATTATTGTAACAATATAAAACTTTGGCTGAAGGTTGTTTCAAAGTACTGTCGTATCATAGACATAATGTATTTGCTTCCTGTCATCATCCTCCTTTTACTATTAGTACTGTATGTGATGATTAATTTATTCACTAATGTTAAATTCAGTGTTTAGAAATTGCTTATAAGTTTCATCCCGGTCTGAAAAATGTCGTGTTTTTTTCAATTGTAAATGATTGTTGTACTTTCTTTTAATGGATATTGCAAACGAACAGGTTCTGGTTCACTTTTTAAATGATTCTTTGTCATACAGCTAACTGAAAATCATGTTAATTACTCTTTAAAAAATGGGTGCCAGTAAATTCTTTTGTTTCCTATGCATATGCTTCTAAATGATATTTATCATTGTGTGAAACAACTGTTTTTCAAAGCTTAAAATTCTAGAAGAGAAAGTTTTGATGGAAATATACAATTTATTTTATATTTTTAACCCTTACAATTTTGTTCATCTCTCCTGCTAATTCTCCTCCCCTGTTCTTCCTTCTCTTATACTTTATTACCTCTCTAATGTTTTTTTGAGGATAGTTGTAAAACCAAGTCGGATGCGTTTTCTTCTATTTGTTTTGAAAAATTAACAAGATATAACTATGATTCATACATTGTAACTGTCTAACTGACTATTACTATTATACAGAATGATTTATTAAAAAAACTGAAAAAATATTTCGACTTTCTTTCGTTTTTATAATATTAACGCGACAACTTTCCAATTGAAGAAGTTAAATACTGTCTTCCTGTGAATACAGGTAGATCCAGCTGACAAATCTGAAACGTAATTAAGTGAACATCCTTCATACCACTGTTAACCTCAATCCTTTTTATTCTATAGCTTGTTACAAAATAATAATATTGAAATAACTTGCTTAGGATGCACAAATGCCAACAGATTGTTTAAAATTCAGTTTTAATATCAATAAGAGGATAATATAAACCCTTCCTAATGTCATACGCAAGTAAAGCCTCTATAAAGTATTCACATTAGTTAGGGTTGTGCATTAAAATAATAATGAATTTCATTCCTAATGCGACTTTGTTTTCTGTAATATATGGTATTAATATGATCAAAAGGTCATATAAGGGGGATAGGTTACGCACAATTAAGTCCAATTATGTGAACGCGATATCAAATGGAAGAAATATTAGGATTATTAGTATATTTTGTAAAGTCAGAGATAAGCATAACAAGTATTTGAGCGGATATACTGTGTAGAAACTTAATCAACTTGATTGGGGGATGGGATGACTCTATTGTTTTAGGTAAAGACAAAAATAAGATGTATATATAAATTCTTGTACATACATTGGGATGTAGTCATTCTTCATTTAGTAAATGATTTAGGATGTGATATAAAGCCAACATAAGATTGAGTTTTCCTTACCCAAACCTGATTAATTCTTATTCTACGAAAGCATTGTTCAGATAATCAAACATAGATAATAGACCTCTAATTACCTCCAACTGCATTTACTATTTTATATGTACATGCATGTACGTTGGATGAACGGAGAGAGTGCTCTCCAGAAGGAACACTATATTGGATAGTTCTAAATTACTTAGTAGTGCCATAGGATAACACATCATAGACACAGGTCACGTAATAAATCTCGTCATCTTCCGAATAAGGATTAGACGGAATAACTCAAAACTTCTACGTTGTGCAGAAGCATCAATTATTCATCATGTTAACCCAAATTTATGTACACAAAAGAGATTTGTGGTTCACTTGGAACTAACATTGTGAGTGACTTTTTGCCACGCTTTTCCTTCATTTTCATTGTTCTTGCTTTTCTCTTCCAGCAATGTATCAGAAAACCATTGTACTTCCCTTTCTGTGTTTTGTCTTTTATCTCTGTAAACATTTGTCATCGTTCATTATATCTCTTAAGTATTCATGATAGAACTCCTGATGTTTAGCTTGGTCTTATTATTTTCATAGGTTGTTATCGCTTATTATTATTATTATTATTCTCTAAGACATTTGACTTCCTATCAATTTAGCGTTCTATGTAACTGCGTTTTCCATACCATTTTAAGCTGTTATTATCATGACTGATAATTTTGGTAATTAATGTAAATTTTCGTTACTTTATTTAATACTAACGTAACAATTAGTACGGGTCTCGCATACTGGATTGCATCATGATCTCCCCCCCCTTTCACGTATTCCATTCATCCGATAATTAAACTCGTCATTATCATTATTATTATTCACTATTGAAACCGAACGACTGTATGCACGTTATATTCAATGCTACACTTGTAAAATGTTTTACTTATTTAAATGATTCCGTGTGTATTTAAAAGAATTGATGCACGTGAAATGAAATGAATTCATTTTTTTCCTGCAATGTTTATTGTTCTTGCTTTGCAAAACTGGAGGTAGTTTCTGCTTGCTTAAAGCAGTATTCATTATTTACCAAATAAGAAGGGACGGTACTAGTTTTAAGGGTTTATGACTTTCCTTCCTAACCATACGGGTATTGTAATCAAAGTGTAACTGAAATAATAATCAAAGGATGGATGTGTGTAAACGATAGGGAGAGTTAAATAAAGAGTAAGTTAAACAAATATTATTTCAGCTCATTTGGGTTTTGTCTTATTAATTTCATCCTGTGGTATAATAGCTTGAGCTGATGAACATTCATGTAAGGTTCTACGTCGATTATTATTTAATGACTTATAGGAATTTTCATCCATAGAAGAATGAAAGGATTCACATAACTTAGGCGCTGAGTATTTGTATGACATATGAATAGAATATATTTGTAAATATTATCAGTTAGTATAGCTGCATTAATTCGATTATTGACTTATTTAAGTATAAATAAATCATTCATTTGGATGCCTGAAGATCGTAGTATATAAAGTATTTTTGATTAATTTCTATACTTCACTGTTTTAATTATTACTACGAATTTTAAATCTTTATAAATGAGAAAGTATCAGAAAAGCAGCATTTTTAGTTAGATTGTGTCTATCAGTTGAATATAACCTGCTTTTTTTTCTTTCTTGAGATCTATTGTTGGGGAGTTCAATTCCCCAAGAATATAACTAATTAAAAATCAAACATAAAACGTGTATTAATTTTTGTATACTTTCATCACATTAATTTTCATTCAATGTCAGTCGTATTCCAGATTACATTCTATGGCCTAAAATCGTATCAATAAAATGTTCCACTTTCTGTACGCGTTATATTTACTTGATGATTCATAATCACTGTCGTGAAATTGACACATAAATGAATGCACTAATATAAAATTGTTCGGTATTGCTGACTCAGCATACAAGTGTTCCTCCTTTCACCTGTTTGGTGTTAAGGATCAGAACAGACTGACCATAGACTGAGAAATACTTGGACGTAGGTATTTCAGCCAACCAGTTTGTATCAAATAGATTAGCGGAAAAAACTCATAAGTCAGCACTCGGTCAAACCCCTTCTTCATGTCACAAAACCTATCAGCTGGACAATATGTTGTGTCTGAATCTCATTCTATGTTTATCCGGTTGTAGTGTCTCAAGTAAGACTAAATGCACGTCTTAGATTCTGCTGTCAGCCATAATTCAACTTTGCCAAATAATAAAGGTAATCAGCTCAAAAGGTTCATTTGACACTTGAGACTGATCGATTTCAGTCCTAGATATGGATAGCGGGTTGTTAAACACTTGGTGTATATTTGTGCATGTTGTTTTGATCTTATATGTTACAATTCTTCTTCAACTGAACATGTGGGTCTTTCCAAGTAATCTTAACTAAAGATATATATATATATATATACTTTAATTGAGTGAAATAAGATAGCACTATGAGGCACAATATTAGACACTTTCAAAATATCCAGCTCTACATTTAAGAAAAAGCCATTGAAATGGGTATATTGACGTTTCTTCTTTTTCACAGAATTTTTTTACGAAGCAAAATTCAGTAGAAAAATATTAAGTTATAGTTCTGACCACACTACGATGAGATATATCTTTTAGACTGAAATGAATATTTTCTATATATGTTTGCAAATAAGGATGATATAATTATAGTTGAATATAAAGGCGTATACGCTTTCTCTATATAATTTTGTCTGTTATCATAGAGTTCATATGAAGTTGACTGTCAGTCTACTTTTGATGGCAACGTACTTATTGGTCGTTTAAAGTTAACAGATGCTGATGCTCATCCAAACTCTGGTCCATTTACGTGTCAATTAGCTAATTCTGGCATTATGCAAACTGTTTTGCATGATTCATTATCATCCTCAAGGTCACCGGGTACGACAGGGACTACGAGTAGTAGCTTGTTTTCTGTTCGAACTGCAGAAGTGAAAGTGAATACTACCTATTCAACCAAAAATAATCGTAGAAGTAATGAGACAGATTTTAGTAGAGGCGAATGTTTACTTTATGCTATTAACAAGCTTCCTGTAAGTTAATAATAGTAATTAACCGTACGATTTACAATTTTTTTCAAGGTCTTTTAGACTATGTAGTATTTTTTTGTTATAAACAACTCGTATTCATCCAAACGGCGATGAATATTTACATGACTTTTTGTGACTTTACTTTCACATAATATTTTTATGATTATTAAATCTAAATATTCATACTTGCTATGTATGCCACAGTTTAAATGTAAATGGTGACGATCCTACTCAGTTACCCAGAGCGAAGAAGTAGATTGGAGTTCGAACCTGAAAGTTGGATACTTTAGGCACTGAACTGTTTCTCAGTGAGTCACTAGGTTATGATAAGTTAAGACGACTTTAACAATTGACCTACCTTTATGATTGATTTGAGATAGTTTGTGGAGGTTGGGATTACGTTTTAGTTGATTGATTTCGCCACAGATTGATTTATGACGAACTCAATTCAGCTGGAATATTCTTTAAAAGATCTATACACTTAGCAAAATATAGTGTTATGTAACATCGAGTCTTGGAGATGAATAAACGTTGTTAAGTTTATAAACAAAAGGGGTCTGTTCATTCTAAGGGCTTTCAATTGTTTTTTTCTAAAGTATTAATTACTGAAAACATCTGAGAAGATAAATTTTTCCTAGATCTGTTAATGGAAATTCCTTATTATCTGAAGGCAGTCCAGTCTACTAAGTAATTATCTGTTGACTACGTATGTGTAGCTCTTATTTGAAAATACCGTTATTATACCATATAACATACCCTCTTATGTAAATATTCAACGTTTATCGGTCTTCTTAGTAAATTTCTTGCAAAAGCCTTTATTGGATGCTTTATTGCGGATAATTAATATTGATATTAAACATAGAGTACTAGGAAAAGTTGGAAAATTAGTCAAAGAGGCAATAAACCTTCGTCGAGTGAGATAGTGAGGATACGTATTGCGTATGCCTGACCACTGTCTGCTTCATCGTGTTATGCTGGCTGAGGTTGGACTAGAATAGAAGAGAGGTAGGGGTGGTCAAACCAAAACATACTGGTCTATGAAGTCTTTGACTACTGGTCTAAGCCACGTTGGTAAATGCAGACTACGTGGTAGAGGTTTGCGTGGTAATTGCGACCAGCGGTTTGTGATGCTGAGTGACATGGACCATAGTCGGTCGCCACTCGCACCCACTCTAAACATATCTTTTATTGAGCAGATTCACACTTCTTAAGTCATCCGTATGTCTAATTTTTTTTACTACAACTAATCCTAGTACTACTTTGACATTCAACTTTATAACTGCATCCCGTTATGCTGTTGTGATGCATTTTCTTGAACCGACGCATATATATGCACTAGGTTTTAGATTACTTATAAATGATTATTAAGTATAATTTTTTTAAGTAGACATTTGAAATGTTCATGTATATTATATTCTGTTGTCATAGGTTGGCAGTCAAAGCTTAGTGATTCGAGCTAATGATAATGGTTTAACCGCTTTGCATACAACAACTACAGTCACTGTTCGTGTTATTCGTATGTCTAATCTGCCTCCAGAGATAGTTTATACAAATTCAACACTAATTTATTATCGCGATGTATATAACAGAAATGAAAATAATTTTGTAGAAACATCGTCTCGGAAACAAGATGTCACTGAGAGAAATTTTGATAAAACTATTGGTCGAATAACAATAAAAGATCGCACAGCCCATGATCGATTATTTTTTGAATTATTAAATGATAATACCACTACATCAAATTTATTCTCCGTTGATCAATATGATGGGACTATACGTTCTGCCATTAAAATATCGTCGAATTCATCATCTACAAGTCAATCCATATTACATAGTTCGTCAACTTCTTCAAGTAAATTTGGAATAGATCAGTTTCATAATTTGCCTATTCATCTTGATTCTGGCGTTTATCCTCTGCGCGTACGCGTCACAAATGGCACGCTTACTTCGGAAGCAACAATACATATTAAGGTAATTTCATGAATCAATTAAACTTTTGAATTATTCTTGTTAGTTCTTCCAGTTTTTTGATTGTTCGATTAGAGTGTGTCTGTTGCATGTTTGAGTCATTTGTTCAAAATATTTGTGAACGCATTTCTGTTTCAAGGTTTATGATATAGCCATTTTGTGTATGTTATGTATTCTTCCCATCAGTTACTGGGGTTTTGTAATTAATAATTGTGAAGTTAACCGATTAGAAACCTTTTACGCACCATACTTTTTTGTGGCAGATTAAATTTGCTGCTTGATCGATCTACAAACGAACGGTAACTTGACTGTTTCTTTAGTAGTTTATCTATTCAGAATGGGCAGCGTAAACATTACTTAAAAGTCTTTTATTAAAACAAAGCAAATTTTCAACCTACAACCTACATTGGTAGTTAATTCTGTGACAACACTTCTACTTCGGTAACATTTTCTTACTAACAGTATATTTTACCTCCCAGTTGTTCGCAACAGTAAATTTAAAATTATACGAAGCGTTTCTGAAGTTCACTAAGTATGTTGTATTCAACAATTTCAGTCGTTCTTCTGTGCATTTGGTGGGTGTGCGTTTCATTTTAATGTATAGTTTCCACCAATAATTTCAAGTCCTATTTTTTACTATATTTGTGATTTTTATCTGGCACGTTGAACTGCTGTTGGCATATTCTCTTCAGATAGTTGCAGATAACCCTGAAAATAATTAGTGAATATTAGACTCTAATATATAAAAGTCGGCCACTAAATTGGTAAAAAGGGTAACCGAAAGTGTTGAATACGATAGCAAATATTGAAAGCGTTACGGATAACTTCAGCTCAAAGTCGATGATCTCTGAATTCATTTCACACTGTTATTTTAATATATTACTTTGATCAATCATATTATTACCTATAACAGAAGATCGGTCTTAAAATATCCTTGGTACATTCCGGTCACGCTCCTAATTCGCCATGACGACCCCCTCTCACCACGTTTCCTCAGATGATGAAGAAGAAATTCTACATTATGGTAGACTGACAACTGATAACCACCTACCCAAGTCTCTAATAGAACTCAAGATCACTATCGTTTGTGCGTGTGTACACATATATTAAAAGTTATCTACAGAAGCGTTTAAATTAGCTGTTTAATCTCTCTACGCTATTCGATTTCATGTGTATTTCTGTGTGGGTTTCACTTACTTACTTACTTACTGCCCGTTACTCCTCGCTGAGGAGCATAGGCCGCTCACCAGTGTTCTCCATTTAACTCTGTCCTGAGCAATCCTTTCCAGTTGTTTCCAGTTGCTGCTCATCCTTTTAATGTCTGCTTCCAATTCTCGCCGCAGCGTGTTCTTTGGCCTTCCTCTTTTCCGTTTCCCAGCAGGATTCCATGTCAATGCTTGTCTTGTGATGCAGTCTGATGGTTTGCGTAGTGTATGTCCTATCCATTTCCATCGTCTTTTCCTAATTTCCTCTTCGGCTGGAAGTTGGTTTGTCCTCTCCCATAGTAAGTTGTTGCTGATGGTTTCCGGCCAACGGACATTCAGTATCTTGCGTAGGCAGTTGTTTATAAATACCTGTATCCGTCTGAGGATGTTTGCAGTAATTCTCCAGGTTTCAGCTCCATACAGCAGGACTGTCTTCACGTTCGAATTGAAGAGTCTGACTTTGAGGTTAGTTGATATTTGTTTTGAGTTCCAGATGTTTTTCAACTGCAGGAATGCTGCCCTTGCCTTGCCAACCCTTGTCTTTACATCTGCATCAGACCCTCCTTTTTCATCAATGATGCTCCCCAGATATGTGAAAGTATCCACTTCTTCCAGAGTTTCGCCATCAAGTTGAATTGGGTTGGTGCTCCTTGTGTTGTATTTGAGAATCTTGCTTTTACCCTTATGTATGTTCAAGCCTACTGATGCTGAAGTTGCTGCTACACTGATTGTCTTCGCTTGCATTTGTTGGTGTGTATGTGCTAAAAGAGCTAGATCATCTGCGAAGTCCAAATCATCGAGTTGCATCCTACTTGTCCATTGAATCCCGTACATTCCCTCAAATGTGGAGGTCTTTATGATCTAGTCGACCACTAGGAGGAAGAGAAAAGGTGAGAGCAAGCAACCTTGTCTGAATCCGGTCCTCACTGAAAATGCAGTTGTCAGTTGTCCTCCATGCACAATTTTGCACTGTGTTCCGTCGTAAGAGTTCCGGATGATGTTGACGAGTTTCTCTGGTACACCGTAGTGTCGAAGAAGTTTCCATAGTGTTCTCCTATCTACACTATCAAACGCCTTCTCATAATCAATGAAGTTGATGTACAGGGGCGAGTTCCATTCAATTGATTGTTCAACGATGATCCGTAGTGTTGCGATTTGGTCCGTGCACGACCGATCCTTCCGAAAACCAGCTTGTTGATCTCGAAGTTGAGTCTCCACTGAATCTTTCATTCTGTTCAACAATACTCTGTTAAAGATTTTCCCTGGTATCGACAGTAGCGTGATCCCTCTGTAGTTGTCACATTTGCTCAAATCTCCTTTCTTTGGTATCTTGATAAGATAACCTTCTTTCCAGTCTGCCGGCACTTGTTCTTCTTCCCAGATCTTTTTGAATAAAACGTGGAATATCTTTGCTGTTAGGTCGATATCTGACTTGAGTGCTTCAGCTGGTATATTGTCAGGTCCTGCTGCTTTCCCACTTTTGATTTGCCTGATGGCCATCTTGATTTCTTCCATCGTTGGTGGAGTGACATCTATCGGGAGATCTGTAGGTGCTGCTTCGATGTCCGGTGGGTGGGTTCAGTGGAGCTGGCCTATTTAGAAGTTCCTCAAAGTGTTCTACCCACCTATTCCTTTGTTCTTGAATCTCATTGAGTGTCTTGCCTTCTTCGTTCTTGACCGGTCGCTCTGGTTTACCATGTTTATCTGCCAGTTTCTTCGTTGTGTCGTATAGCTGTTTCATATTTCCTTCTCTTGCAGCCTTCTCCGTTGTCGTTGCAAGGCTTTCGATGTATTTCCGTTTGTCAGCTCTAATGCTCTTCTTTACTTGCTTATTTGCTTCTGAGTATTCAGCTTGAGCCTTGATTTTTTCTGCTCTTGTTCGGCTGTTGTTGATTTCTATCTTCTTGTTCCTCCTTTGTTGAATTTTGCTCAATGTCTCAGTGGAGATCCATTCCTTATAATGGTGCTTCTTGCGGCCTAGAACCTCCTGACACGTTGACGTTAGTGCTTCTTTGATTTCTTTCCAGTTGTCCTCCATAGTGGTTTCTTCTTTCGGCAGATCTTGTAAGGCTTGGAACCTGTTGTTGAGAGATATTTTGAATTCATTGAGTTTGTCAGTGTCTCGGAGAAAGCCTGTATTGAACCGTTGTACTGCTGACACTCCAATTGTCCACTGCTTCTTTAGCTTCAGTTTTATTTTAGAAACCACCAAGTGGTGGTCTGAAGCTATGTCAGCTCCTCTCCTGGTTCTTACATCTTCCATTGATCTTCTAAATTTTTTATTGATACATATATGATCGATTTGATTCTCAGTAGTATGATCCGGTGATACCCATGTAGCCTTGTGTATGCGTTTGTGGGCGAATATTGTACCACCTATAACCAATTTGTTGAAGGCACATAGGTTTGCAAGTCTTTCACCATTGTCGTTTCTGTCTCCCAGTCCTTGTCGTCCCATGATTTCTTCATATCCAGTGTTGTCCATTCCGACTTTGGCGTTGAGGTCTCCCATCAGTATTGTCAGATCCTTTCCTCGACACTTTGCTATAATTGATTGCAGTCTATCGTAAAACTGATCTTTGTCTTCGTCGTTGCCGTCGTTGGTTGGTGCATAGCATTGGATAATATTCATTGTAATCCCTTTCTTCATTGTTTTGAAAGATGCTTTGATGATCCTGGGTCCATTTGGTTCCCATCCCACCAGTGCATTACGTGCCTCCTTGGACAGCATCAGAGCAACTCCTTGGGGGAGCGGAGCATTTTCCTCTTCGTGGCCGGAGTATAGTAGCGTCTCTCCCGAAGCTAATGTTTTCTGTCCAGCTTGAGTCCAATGAGTTTCGCTGATTCCGAGTATTGTCAAGTTGTATCTCTTCATTTCTGCAGCTATTTGATTTGTCTTCCCGCTCTCCCACATTGTTCGAACATTCCATGTACCTATAAAAATATTTGCTCTGGTTGTTAGAAGGGGGGGCATCGGCCTCATGACTTCCGAAGAATTTCGGCTTTCATCATGAGGCGTAATAAACAATCCTTCCACTCGCAGGGCAGAGTTTAAATGGTTTATCTTGTTTAATCTGGTTTGCGTTTTTTTAGCAAGTTTGGGTTTTTACGGGATGGGGGTGCTAGCCCCATGCCCAACCCTCCTCCTTTACCCGGGCTTGGGACCGGCAGTAACCCTAGGAGGGCTACAGGCGGAGTTGTGTGGGTTTCAGCCTATTTGAATTCCATTTATCTATAAAAGACTAGGCTAATTTTCTATTGAATAAGTTTGTCGAAGCGATTCAGTATTGTTTTATTCTCTATAAAATAAACAAATAAGTTTTTCCTTTCTCATTAAAATCCCATTGAAAACTAAAAAACATCTTGATTGACATACTGTTTTTGTACATCAATAGATATCCATTATACCTAAATACGAGAAACGTCTCCTACATCTGTGCCTTTCTTTTTTACATATTTTAAAGATAAAAATCCACTTTTCTTCTGATTTAACTTTACTTTTACTTCATTGCTACAGTTTGGTTTCTTCATCATTACACTTAGATATATACATACATAAATTATTTCTTCAGATTTTAACAAGTAACTTAAATGTTTGCGTGATTAAAATTCTGATTTATAAATTTCGCTTTCTCGATTAACCCTATCTACTTCTGGATGCATTTTTGTGTAACTAAAAACAGAAGAGATTGAAAAGTTCAAGGATTCCATTAATAATAATTAAAAAAACTTTTTCAACAAAATAATGGTCAATTTTATTATCCAGGGTTAACCTTGTGAGTATCTACCAGTTTTTGATTGAGATAGATTATCGATCAGTTAAGGTCTGGGATTAAGAATAGTTATGACACTAACCTCTCAACTAGTAAATTACAGGTTGGAAATCGGCTGAACCTACTTGGTAGTACTGTTTACCATCCATATAATTGTGTTCCCCAAAGCTGTATACATAAACTTGTAAATGTTAAGTTAGTTATCCAATAGTGTATTTAGGCAATGTCTCACTAGTTAAACCATTTATATATCGATTCAGTCACTTGTAAAACAATATAGAGCCTATCATATGTGTTTGTTGCTCCAAGTTTACATATCATATTACCGCAAGATGAATACCATAGTGGTGATTATAGTTTCAGTGGTAATAGAAAAAGGTTACACACAAGGAATTTGAATCGAGACGGAGGGATTAATTCGTGGTAAGAAAGGTACACAGTATTTGAAAAGCTCAGAGTGAGTACATTTGCACTGTTACGATCGATTTCTATCCATGTCACTAGAAGTTGTCATTAGTTGTCGTAATGACTTGTACTTTATTGCAACTAACAAACAACAACCTAATGCACTGACGTCATGTTTCTATTTGGCCTCTCCATTCGTCACTTACTGGGTTAAACTTTCAAATGTAACTTAATCTAGCTCCGTTTAGGCATCTTAGTAGTATCACTAATATACTAATATTATGTTTTGGCCTAACAAATCAGATGATAGCGAAAAGTGGCCTTCAAAGGTCTCTGGTGACCTCGGTTATTTCGCTTTTTAATATTTCATAGATACACAGTACGGAACATGCATATTAGTTAAATCTTATGAAATCATGATTCAGCAACTTCATATACTCTATAAAATTAAGTTAAGCTTATCTGATGAATCTCTGTTGAAAAATAAAATAGCAACTAGTTACCTATTTTGGTTACTTACTATGTTTAACAGTTTCTTAATGATGCTTCCAATATGGTGTACAGTGTAACCATTTTTATCTGATTTACTTGTGGTAGTTCATACCTAGTCATCTATTTTTATGCTGAACATTAAACTAAAGTTATTTCCTTTATCATATCCTTTACTGCTGCTTATTGTTAGTATTTGTCTATTTATTACTGCGTATTTATGAGCTAGCTACTGCTGTGCAGTTTATATGCATATATATAGCTTATTATAACAAATCGACCAACTGCAAACAAAATATATTAAGAGCTTGCAGATTCATTTTTATTATGTGTTGTAATTATAAATGTCAACATAGTTGGGTGCACTTCACCTTTACAGAACTATTTTGTGAAAAACATCTGTATTATTATTGAACCAGGTTAAACAGCAATGTCGTCTTTTGTGTTTGCCTACATTACTATCATTCTCAGTTGGAATGTTGATATTTTATAAAACGTAGCAAAAGATATCTTAGATATTGTTGTTTATTATTAACATGCTAAAATGCCGTATACGTATGTACGGTGTTTAAACTCACATTGACGTTCGGTCACTAAGTGCTGCTACCTCTTACTTTCAAATTTGTGGCTGGTTTGAAAGTAGGTATAAATTTAAACTATAAATGATGTAACTAAAATGTGGCACTAATTCATGTAATGACTGATTATTGGTGTTAGGCGTGTTAGCAGGTATAGATTATCTGGTCGGGCTATATACATGACAAGTAATGATAAGTGAATGGAAGCGTTGGGTATATAGTTTAGAATCTGTTACAATGGTGCAGATGGATTCATTCTTCTTGAATGGCACTTGTAATGCTTAACTTAATTTTGCTATCACTGATGTTATTACTACTTTGACCAATTTAGTGCTCATTTTGGTAATCTTATCTTAATGTTCAAATGTGATGCAACAACTTGAATCAATGGATATATTTATGCTTGGTTTTATCTTTCTTATTACGGTCTTCGATTGAAAGTTAGTAAACTACATTAAAACCCATTACATATTTCTAGAATTACATATAATTTTAAGCTCTAAAAATATTTCTTTTTCATCATCAGAAATCATGTGAATAAACGTTTCACGCTTTTGTCCATGATAAATTGATATCGATAATTTCATAAAACCTATTTCTGTTTGTTTGTTTATCAAAATGATCTCTGTTAACTGTCGATAAATGAAAGTTGATCGTTACTTATTTACTCCGCTCCTCTCCCTTACAGTTATTGATTAGGTTTTTTATGTAATTTTTAACAAAAGAAACTGTTATGTCGGACCACTAAAGAAGAGTGAAAGAACTTCTAGGACTGTATTTTAGAGGACTTATTCATTTATTCTGGTCGTGTGTAATGTAAACATTACATTTTTATTATTGTTGTGTTCCTCTTACTTTGTCCTCTCGTTTAGTATATTTGCTGTTATTGTATTGTCTCTTATTATGGACTACAGTTAATTAGTTGTGTACAAGTTACCCCTATTCACTGCTACAATCTCTTCTGTTTTGTATTAATGTAAAATCCCTAATTGGTTTGCTATGCGGTCTGAATTTGTGTATATCTAAAGGCATGATTAAAATATAATATGACCGGGAATTGGACTGGATTGATTGTGTCTGGTTGGCTCCTAGATGTTGTTTTCTCTATTCCGATTTCGGGGGCTGGTAGTCGTGGGGCTGACGTGTTCGTATTCTGATTGACAGTTATCAAGGGGAAAGAGTATTTATTTTTCAATACATAACAGAAACTTTATAGTGTTTTTCTATTATGTTCCTCTTCTCAACTTTATCATTTTAGGTTATTGCTATTACTGAAGAAATGCTTGACTCTTCATTAGTAATTCGAATTTCAAATCTATTGCCAAATATATTTTATATGGAAAATTATAATGCATTATTACAAAATCATCTGTCTAATCTATTGCTAGAATCAAGTTCGCTTCATTTTTCAACTTCAAATCCAACAATTTTATCACAGATTAATAATTCATCACAAGATAATGTTTACATACTTTCTGTACAAGAAACAGATTTTCCAAATCGTCCTTCTACTTCACCTTTTGTTTATCAAGAAAGTAGATTAGTAACCCCCCATCGTAATAAACGTAGTCTTGATAGAGCTGTTGATATACTTGTCGCAGTATATGATCCAAAAGAAAGAGAGTTTATTAAACCTCTTAAAATTGCTCAAGCTATCAATACAGTAGCTGATCGTTTATCTGCGGAATTCGGTGGAGAAATAGAAGCTATTCATGATGTTTGTACACCACAGGTTAGTTTTATTTAAATTATACTATTTTACCTTTTTAACTAAGTGTCGTTTTGACAACTGAATTATTTCACTTCCAGACTATGGACTACTACCCACGACGCTGATTTTATATCACAAAGACCCATGTTCATGTTATTCTTCTAATTGTATTTGTTTATGGTTTGAGAAATCATGTGTGTACGTTTATTGAACCGTGTGAAATATGTACAGAATGATTCTAAACTGCACGTCCAAGTCTGGGACTAGAGGTAGATTTGGGATCAACTAACAAGAATATTTAACCTTCCTGAAGATTATTTCACCACTCGGTCACAGATAAGATGGCATTCTATTTTGATAGCCGGTGTCATTTTTGGTAATTGTCCAAACCAAGAACTTTTTAGCCACTGGGTCTTATGTAAAATATTCATAGTGAATAAAATAATTCAGCAAAAAATCTCGTTCTTTCCATCGGTGTCATTTTAAGTTTTCTTCGCTTTACGGCCTCCAGAATACTATTTAGTGGATACTATATATGTAGTAAAGCTGAAATATGGATGTCAATGGAGTACTGGACGCTAGTTTTGTCCGACTCATAATTCGTCATTTCAGTGTATTTCCATCCCAGCTTTAATGTTAGCATCGAAACTCGGACGCAGTCCTTTTCACTGTCGACTGATGAAATACAGTTCACATTATTAGCAAGTGGAAAACTTAAACCCCTACATATATGACTATCTTTTTCTGCACATTTATAGTATTCCGTTGAATTTCTGTGAAGTTCATGTATGTGGAGATGGATAGAAGAAATTGTTACTACAAACTGAGTACGTTATGAAATACTTTCTATCAGTCCATCTATTCATCCTTCATGAACTGTTTTCACTTTCTTTACGGGTGATTTCTTTTAAATTTTTCTCATTGTTTGAATAACATCATCGAGAAAACACCGACACCTTCAAATTATATATATATATATATATATCTATATATATATATATATAATGTTCATCGTGCATTATGGCTGTTTGAACTCAGTTCAAGTCTCAGTGTGAAGATTAACGTGGATCTACGTTTTCAAGTCTCACTTAGGACGAAATGGGCATCCTGGATCATACTTATAGTCATAATTATATTCGTGGGTTAACATGTATCCAGACGATTTACTCAGAAAGCCCCTATTGTAACAGAAACTGGCCAAATCCAGACCATAATGACATATATATATAATGTTCATCGTGCAATTATGCTGTTTGAACTCAGTTCAAGTCTCAGTGTGAAGATTAACGTGGATCTAAGTTTATAAGTCTCACTTAGGACGAAATGGGCATCCTGGATCATACTTTATAGTCATAATTATATTCGTGGGTTAACATTGTATCCAGACGATTTACTCAGAAAGCACCTATTGTAACAGAAACTGGCCAAATCCAGACCATAATGACATCAACAGGAAGATACGAGCATTCTCAATGTTTAAGTACTTGTAATAATTCCATCAACACAAATTGTACTGTTAAAACGGTTTTATGTCATTCAGGCTATCTGTTTTAGCGAATAATGTTCAATAAATTAATTTCACATTTCTTCAAGTGTAAAGAATGCTATTTGCTCGTGAATGTATTTTTCAAGTGTTCATAATTCGTTTGTCTGTCCGTCTGTTTGTTTCTTGCAATGTAAAGCACGATCACATTAATACTACTACTATCTACTCTTCTTCTTGAAGTTCACTGCTAGTAGGATTTAATGCTATGTAATAGATCTTGTCAATGTTTTATCTAATTAAAGAAGATATATATTCGAATGTATAAACCTCTTGGTTATAACTAGGAGGAGGAGGAGGAGGAGGATGTAGATATGTTCATACCTATGTAGTAAGAGTCTTTCTTATTACACTATAGAGATGATCATTCTAACAACGCATAACAGTAGTAATTATGTTTACTTAGTTGACATATTGTAATAGGTGTTGTTTATATAATGTCAATTGTATAAATGTCATATTTTAACCTAAGTAATTACACTTTCAACGACTACCGCTAATGACTTATAGTAAATTTTCTTCTACAACGTCTTCCAGACAATGTATAAAGAATGTTCTTTTATACTTATAGGCATGTAACTGAATTTTTTCGTTTATATCCCATTAAATATTTTGTTTAATATTTGACCCTATAAGTTTTCATCAAGTTGGTGTGGCAAGATGTGGTTGTTTGTTTCACTTTATATAAACTGGTCTGTATCACCGTCTAGATTGGTTGAAGTTAATCGGTTAGTTGAGTGCACCGACTACTTCACTTATCCTGGAATTTTCGTCAGCCTTATTATGTCAACGTCTGACAGAACCTCAGAACAGATTCAAATGGTTCATTTGTCTTTAGCCGAATCGCACCATCCCTTTACATTTTTATCTTGATGAACTATATTATGGTATTCATTTGCTTAATCTCAATCTGCTGCCATCGTATGGCAATTTTATCTTACGTATATATATATATATGAAAGACCCGACGTTGTTTATTGATGACTGAGTATTCATGTATTTCAAAGTATCTAATTGCAGTATAAACATTCCTTTATTCATTTAAATGACAGGGTATACAATTATAACTGTTATTAGACCATGAGTTATGCAAAAGTTACATATCTAATTTCAAGTAGGATTTAGTGATGCAAAGTTTGACTTGTCTTTAATAAATAGTGATTCATTTAATAATATCATGTATTTGGGAAATTGGTAGAATGATGTCAATCACAGATTCACTTAAATAAAGTATTCGTCATTGTTATTCTTGTTGTCATTGTTATTACTGAAAAAGATTTTTTTACCACAATTTCTTTCAGTTCTGTCCACGTGGTCGTTGTTATACAAAAGTTACCATTGATCCTAATGGTCTTATGAATCGTATTGAAGTACATCGTGTCAACCAAGTATCCCCACGATTTGTTCTGTCGCCTATTTGTCAATGTCCAGTACATTTTACCGGTTTGCTATGCAATACGCCAACAGACCCTTGCGCTTTGGCCAATTGTCCTACATCACGATTATGTATTCCTCATGGTTTAGACGATTATTCGTGTATTTGTCCACCACCTCGTACAGGTCCTAATTGTGAATCCATTTTAATTTATGGTGATAGAGATGATTGTCATTCAGAATCTTGTTTTAATCAAAGAGGTAAAATAAATATTAGATTTACAAATCTTATTTGAAAGCAAATTAGCTTGAGTATAAGGTCCTTTGTAATCAGTTTTCCATCAAGGCTTTACATTAATCTACGTATTCTATGATAAGAAGATAGCTTCAAGCATGTAATAATGTTACACAATAATTTGACATTTTGCACACGTGTTAATAAAAATACTGTCGAATGACTGACCAAGTTAAAGAAACGAGGATGGGGTAATTGTAGCAGCTACCACTTGAAATATTTAGTTTAATAGCTGAGAATTTATATGTTATTTCTAATAAGCGAATTTATAAAACACTATGATATCAAGTTAATTAATAATAACAGCTACGTAGGGCTAAAGAGACGAATACTGAAAATGTCAAATTATGTAAGAATAGAATATATGAAAAAAAATTTAAATAAGATTTATAACTTTTTGGAAAGGAATAAGGAGGGGAATGAAAATTATGAAGATGGGTAAGCTAAGGAAAGGAGTTGTATGGATTTCTATTAAATAGATTGGTCAGAGTTTGTGAATATGAAAACTGATCGCCTCAGGAGTACGCAAAACTCTTATTAGTAGGCCTTATTGTGTATATCATGCGAAGCACGATGCATGATATGTTCAGACCCATTGGATTGACTAAACGTAATCCGTCAACTGATAAACTCCATATTTAAACTTTTAGTCAATATAACCACCCTATCCTTCTTTCTTCAACTACATGGCTAATCATTCGATATTATTTTCACAAAATCGTGTACAAAAATATATAATTTTTGCGTAACAGTATCACTTGTTTTATACTAGTCTTGTTGCAAAACACTTATATTAGCGCAGAGCCATGATTGAAACTAGTTGAAATAAAATATTTCTTTGCCTTGCCTAATCTTTTACTAAATATCTGAACAGGAACATTCACCTTATCGGAATATTTTATTGGCTGTTTTGTCGTATCTTATTATGAATATTTTATTATTCGTAGTCGATCGGTCAGTCGATTTTACTCATGATTTTTCAATAAACTTGCTGTTTGCACTCTTCAGCGATTGATTTTTGTTGGGTACCTTTGAAAATTAGAGGGTACTAAAAAGCTTTTTTGTGTTGGTATGGGACTTTCTCAGTAGTGTGCACCCATGACTCCACCATGGATCGAACTCAGAGCCTTCAGGTCTCGCTGCAAACGCTTAAACATCAGTACCAATACGTCTATCGATATCCAATGGTAAGATTTTTGCTACGATTACGTTGTGATATGCCTCATCGACCATCTAGTGCCACTGACAGTAACTGTCTCGCTATCGGCTTGTCTGGAATCCATCAATCATGACTTTTAATTGGAACTTGATGTTACCTCGATTTATTTGGTAATCTGTCTAACTACTATCTGTTAGCTACTTTTACATAGTCATTTCATTATTATCTCCTCGTTTTAATGATTTGTTTCTATTCTATTTCCCTTAGAAAATGGACCATTACAATTCACTGGTGGAACATTCATTCATTGGGAACTTATAAATCCTAACCCATTTTATATGGAATTGAAATTTTCTTTTCGAACTCGGCAAACAAATGGACCCTTAGTATTAATACGTTGGTCTTCATTAAGGACTTTCCAGATCAGGCTAACCGGTAGTGGACATTTAGTGATTTCTGCAATCGGTTTATCTAATGGTTTACCAACAACTGATTGGCTAATATCTTATGCATCTATCGCTGATGGTCACTGGCATCGTGTACGATTTATTTTGACAACCTTAGATTTGAATAAAGCGGCTCCTGTTGATGCCTTATTTCGTGATGCGTTATTAGGAGGTAATATTTACACTTGTATATATTTATCAACACCATGTTAAACTAGGTTAGCCAACTAATCATTTCTCTGATATCTATCAATTTTTTACAAAATGTACTTACCTTCTTAGTACTTGGTGAAATCAGTAAATATAACTGAATATTTATATACACACTGGTGTATTATATAACTTAATTCTAAGCCCAGTGAAACCGTTTTTTTTTTACCACGAACTCATCTTATTAGTTCGTCGTGTGTTATGACTGTTTCTCATCACTAGTAAGCACCAAATTTTGCAAGTTGTCTTCACTACGAACCGACATCAGCTGTAGAGTTAGAAATCACTAGACATTTCTTTCATTCTGAATTTTTCAACTGTGTTCATTGTCCACTTCGCATGCGGAGGAACTTACGACCTTCAAGCTTCGTAATATGTACGACACGTCAACTAATTTCCTCTATGAGTTACTCACTTCTTATTCTATCTAGACTATGATGAAGCTTGATTTGTTAACCGTCAAAACGCCTCATTGTTTATTAAATACGATTCTGGATTTAGTATTAACTATGTTATAAATCACATTTTATTTTTTCTCTTTCCATTGGAGATTTGAAAATGAAATCCCATTCTTTGCATCCAAATTCTAATTGGTGGGCTGAATTAACTGTGAACGGAATCAATCCTCAATCCACTTTAATTGACTGGAGTCCAGGTGATTCATACCAACAAGGAATTTTAGTTGGCGCAGATTTAGTCCATGGATTTCGTCCTTTAAGTGAACCATACAAATTAACAAATGTCCAAACAGCCCCTGAGAGTAATTTATATTTTAATTCGTCACAGACAACACCAGTTGTATTTCGGTCTGGAATTGTTGGTAAGTGTGAAATAATAAATGGATTACCATTTATGCTGCATTTTATTAGTATTTGACCATTAGTTTCTTACGTGACAACTTGATTATATATTGAAGAAAAGTGACCTAATTACTAAACGTCCTAATTCTTATTACCCCTGAAATTCTGCTTGTAAGTAGGTCGTACATTTTGACTTTACCTGACCTTCTTTGGTTTGAGCAGTCGAGTATTTTAGCTAACCCTCGTACTGATAAAGTGTTACCCAAAGTTTCGGTATGTAAATCTGTACTTGGGACGTAAGTATATCAGGTAACCATATTTTGATAGAAGACAGTGCACAGCCAAGGAGAAACCTTAACATTTTGATAATTGTTGAAATTTTTTTAAAGTTATACGAGTTTTTCTTCTGCGCACTATTTCCAACATTATTTACTCCTAACAAATAAAAACTGTACGGAAGTTTTAGTAAAATTTCAAATGAAGTGTTTTTAATGCCTCTTGGGAATCAGTTGTTTAGTAAATGAGTTAGTTTACTGGTCTTGAAGTTAGTATATCGAAGAATAAAAAATATAACGAGAAACGTTAATTATTAGTTTGTAAAAGATACTTATGTTTACTCATAAAGTACTCATTGCGTAATGTTTCTTTTCATCATAGGCTGCTTCCGTGATTTCGCTATTAATCACCTAAAACCACCTTATCAAATAAATCTTGTGCCAGAGCATACTAAAAGTGCTCTGGGTTTATACTCAAATCCATCTATATTAATTGTAAGAACGCATAAATTAGAATATGGTTGTCAACCTCTTACAACAATATCCGGATCTTGTGCATCTGGCCCTTGTTTACATGGTGGAACTTGTGTAACTGGTCGAAAACAATCAATTACCAGTTCATCTTATACATGTGATTGCCCTTCATTATTTCATGGAAGACATTGTGAACGAACTAATGATGCATGCCTCCTTACACCATGTTACAACGGAGGAAGGTAAATCTTTTCGTAAATATGTTCATTTTGAATGATACTTCGTATTTTTCTATAGTACGTGTCAAATGTGCACATACTTGATCTTAGTATCTGTTTGGTTGCGCTTCAGTATTATGTTATTCTGTTCAGGTTAGAACGTGCTTATACAATGTCTAGTTCACCAAGAAATCTGATATATCCTAACTGAGAAAACGCATGAATTCTTATTGGTTTCGTACGGTTTGTGATGCGAGGCAGCTAATGCATCTAATGTTAAAGGATTATATATTTGATTTCCACAATGCTCCATATGGTTAATGAAAACAATATCCGTATTACTTGTACTTCAGATTGTATACCACGACTTGTTTTTTTCTCAAACCTAGAACTGCTTCAAATGACGAGACTTTATTGAAGATTGTATGATAGTGAGAACTGAGGCGAGAAGAGTGAACAACATTTATTTGAATGCATTCACTTTTATATCAATTAATCTATAGTGATTAATAATGATAGTGAAATCAATTAAGTATAATAGGCTGTACAAAATGACTATTCGACAAAATTAAATACAACATTTTATTTATACAATTAAATGTTATAGAATGTACTCTGAAGTATGACTTATATTGTATTCAATTAATGTAATGAAAGTTTATAAAATCAACTCTTCAAAAAATCAATATAACTCCTTTCGCTTGATTTACTGAATAGTTGTGTTGTTGAGGATTTTTAATTCCTAACATCTATTTGTTAATTGCTTTGGGACCCATATCGTCTTTTGCCGGTGTCGGTTGGATCATCTTTTTGCTTGTAAATCTGTTCATGGGTTTTATCTACTTGTTAATTTTCGTAGTTGGGTAAGCTAACAGTATCCAGTAAAATATCCAAAGACATTTTTGTAATTGTAGTGGGCTAGGACACATTCTTCTTGCATTGTTGATTGAAGTATTTCATCCATTCGTCTTTCCTCGCAGCAGCAGCAGCATACAGCACCTCACGTTACCTTCTTGTCACATACATTTCTATCCATCTGTTATGTTGAGGCCGGTAATCAAAGGCAAATACTGATGTACCAACTTCGAATCCGGGATGATTTCCTTGAGTTTTTGGATATCTCTTTTAGCATGTCATAATTAGTTGCTTTCATTTTTCGGCTCATCAAGGCTTCAGCTGGTGATACTTTGTTTCGAGCGGCATATATAACTGATGACTTATTGAAAACCTTCACTTACAAACTTTCATATAGAAATGTGTACTTGTACGTGTGTGCATTTTCAATCGAGACAATAAATTAACTACATCAATTGACAGATTATATTTCACATTACGTCTGTTCATAAAACTAAAGCCAATTATCTAGAATCGGTGTAAATATATTCTATATATTCACATAAGAAGCATATTATCTATCATTTGTGGAAATATTTGTGAATTGAAGCATTATCTAATAATATCATTTCTTTTCTCTACCACATCGATTTTTATGATAAAGTTGACAAAATCCATTTAGTTAAGTGTACTGTATCCACTGAACTGACTGGGATTTCCACTAATCATCTAACAATCTTCTGTTGTGTATGTATGTGTGGAGGTGATTTATTTATATCTAGTTTAGAGAGTGTAAATGTCGTCTCTTCAATGTACGTGGCTGGAGATTGTTTTGCTAATAGCCATTACTCATTTCAAAAGAAATAAATCACTAGAAAGCAACTGATGTATAGAAAATTTGCAGTTTAAGTAAAAGGTTCTTATTAACTTGCACTGTATTAATTAAGCATAAAAACTTATAAGAATACCTTTCTGATTATAAATTGATTGGCATATTCGAATATTCTGTATACATTTACAAACTTGACAAAACAATGGAGAGGATTTATAGTTCTGGAAGTGCTGTAGGCTTTCGTTGTCTCTCCAGAAAACATCATTAACAAAGTGGCCTCATTCTCTGTCGACGTCTACGTGAAAACCAGATAGTCATTAAGTATTATGATATAACTCCGCCTTTATTAATTCGTGTAGACAATTATGGACAAGAGAAAATATAATCAGTCATTGGAAATATCAATTTCAATCTAGTCCATTAACCAAACAGCCAAAATAAACATCCAAAAAAACAACAACGAACTTATAAACAACGGCTGATCACTTTCTATGTCAATAGAAAAAGCTCTCAGTCAATTGTAGAGAAATTGTAATAACTCACTTCTTTGTTATGTACATACTGCTAATATCGTTTAATATGACAATGAACGATCTGTGATCATAAGATCCGGTTCATTGCATGAATTACTACAAATTTAATAACTTGTAACTTTCTTATGTTTAAATCACTAAATGAGGTTGAGCTTTAAAATGCATGTCTTCACTCGTTTTCTTATCACAGTTGTCAAACTCTCATGACATCAAGTATCTCAAAAACACCGGCGCATTCTGGTTTGGCTGCGTACCGTTGTATTTGTCCAGCTGGATTGTCTGGTTTACATTGTGAAACTGTGCATCCTGAAATTTTGTCACAAGCTTCATTATCCAATAAACCAACAGAGGGAGGCGATTCAACATTGAAATCTGGTATTGCTTGTCATACAGCGCAAATGGTTCTACAACAACAGAATGCATTGAATAAAATACAACTGGCAACTAGTTCTAACCATCGTTATGCCTTTTCTGTAACTTCTTTATCAAATATGAATCATGATTCTAGAAAATTAGTTTGTTTACACAGTGGTTCATGTTTAGATTCGTCTAGTGGTCCGCAATGTATTTGTCCTACCGGTTGGCAAGGGGCACGTTGTGAGCATGATGTTGATGAATGTCGAGTAGTGACAAGTATCTATTCATCAAGTGATTTGCATCATTCAGTGCCGTATATCAAGTGGTTGGAAAACCGTGCCAGTCCCAGTGGAGGTTTATGTAGTCCGTATAGCTCTGGGCGAGGTGTGTGTTATAACACTCCTGGTTCATATAAATGCAATTGTTCAGTTGGCTTTTCTGGCCAACATTGTCAATCAAAGGTAAGCACTTGTTTTTTTTTTCACTTTTTATCAGCTTGTTGTATTGTTGTGCTATGAAAAGTAGTGATCATATTAGAATATATATTCGCATAGTTTGTTGTATCACTTTATGTTTAATAAATTTTGAAAACATGTTCTAATTAATAGTAACATGTGTTATTTTCAGTTAAATCTATCACTGTAATCAATTCGACGTTCATATACTGGAGTCCGAGTCAAATCTACGCATATACGTGAGAAAATGTTAGAAATACTAACCAGCTACCTAGGGAGGATTCAAACTTGTCACCCAGTGGTTAAGAGTCGAATGGCACATCACTAAATTTCAAAAAAGAAGTTATAAAGGATAAGTAACACGTTTATATCACACAGATGTTTCCACTTGAAAATTGTGTGTGGGCAGATAAGTACTTATTGATTTAAAAACAGGGAAGCTCAATCATTGGGAATACTTGTGTTTCAAATTGTGAGACATTGATTTACATGTACTTGACTTTGAGACAGTGTTTGTGTGAGGGCCAGTTGTAGTATCATTTGGTTGTCTAAACCTTAGTTGATATAACTGGGTTTACGTTTGCGTTTGCTTTAGTAATTGACAGCTCAGTTCTCTATCCTCATGCTATTCGTTTTTAATCAGGCTAAATTGTTGTGAAGCAACAGACTGGGTTTTTATCAAATTAAAGTTTCCTCTTCTATGTCGTAGCCTGTTATATAGGTCAATTAGGTGAATCATTTTGCACTATTCAATCTATTTGTTGTTGCTGAATAGTGTTGCTTTTCTCTGCTTTTTTCCTTTCTTTTGTTTTTAGAATTTGTTACCGTTGATTCCTGACACCACTATTCTTGGACTTAGTCAATTTCATATCTATATCACTGTTGGCCTTTTAGCATTTCTCTTCTTGGCTGCATTAACTACAATAGTATTGTTGGCATGTCGTGCACGTGGTATGATTGGTGGAACATTTGATGGAAATCACCGCTCTGTTAAATCAATTAATTCATATTGGCCAAATCGAAATCAACAAGCGAAATCTACCT
This sequence comes from Schistosoma mekongi, assembly GCA_034768735.1. Lineage (NCBI taxonomy): Eukaryota > Metazoa > Platyhelminthes > Trematoda > Strigeidida > Schistosomatidae > Schistosoma > Schistosoma mekongi. The sequence continues at coordinate 17,967,536 of CM068308.1, read as the reverse complement.
CTCACATGTCTGATCCTCGATTAAATCGTTTAAATCATTCTGCTGGTGGGAGTTTATCTGGTGTACCATTTGTAGCTGCTAGTCCAGCACACTTAAGTCATGCTAGTCACATTGGTACACATCCTAGGTATCATGTGGTATCTGCAGGTCATCGTCGTCCTTCTCTAGCCTCATCGACATTTGGTTATCCAGTGGCAATGGATGAAAGCGCTACTGCCTTACTGAATAGTAACTCTGGACAAATGCCATTTTCATCAGAATCAGTTAAACTTGGAGGAAATTGTAATGCAGGTGCTACATTAACAGACTATACTGATCGTGATGATTCGGTTTCTGCATGTAATTCTGGATTAGTGTTGTATCCTACAGGTGTTGGAGACCAAGTGCCAGTAATGATGATGCTTTCTCCTCTTCCTGGTGCACATGCACCAGTTGGTCCAGGTAACCGGGCCAGTGTAATTGCACGATATTCACCTGCTTCTTCAGTCATCTTCTATGGGCCAGGTGCTCCTTCTGGTTCTGCAACTCCTACTAATCAGATCCATTCTCCCCAGCCAGGCTTTTGTGTTGATTCATCAGGTTCTGGTTATATCTCTCAACGTCAGTGTTTCACAGGTTCGCAGGCGGCCTTATACCCAGCAGGACATCCCGCATTTCTACCTCATCCTCAGTCACACCAGCAGTTTATTCAAATGGTTAACATGCGTCCAAGTTCTGTAGTAGGTTCTGATCGTTTATCACTTGGTTCAGGTAGTGACCGCTTTTCTGCTCATAGTAGTCAGGTTTTAGTGCAGCCCAACGGTACTGGCCCTATACCTTTGCAAAACTGTTCTCAGTCTCAAGCTTTAACGCCTCAGTTATACTACCATCAATCAACAACACCTCAAAACCAAACATGGACACCTCATTTATCAAATGCAGGACATACTCAGTCAGGTTTGTTGATAATGAATCAAAACCATTATGATTCTAATTTAGAGGATGCATGTATGACACTTAAACCTCACAATACTGATACTGTTAAAGCCAGTGATGTAAACAAGCTCCAGTCGTCTCTGAAAAGCCAACAAACTTGTGATATCCAGACACCTAAAACAACTACTACGGCTATTAATAATAATAACGATAGTAATAATAATAAGAATAACCTGAAGCTAATTAATCAACGACCAGTTCCTGCCAACAGTCAGCATACTACAAGTGCGTTTGTTTTACAAGGGCGGCAGTATTCTGGAAGACAACAGAATAATCATGGTATGTACTGCTTTCTATTTTCTTTAGTTTTCTTAATCCTACTAATATATATATATATACTACTTCAGTTTCTATTTTAACCGAATTTATTTTCCTTTCCTCTATTCCTAATTAAAGCCTCCAACTTATTGCATGCTCCGTATCCATGTTGTCTTCCATCTTATCCTGTCTCAAATGCATGTTGTAATCAATATTCAAAATATATTTTCGAGATGGCTAATCAAATTCCATATTCAGGATATGGGTTTACTAATTTTCTCCCATTTCGTTTACACCAAGCTATCCCTGTCATTCAGAATGCGCCTGTTTTACCACTCGTGTTTTCTCATCAATCAGTTGGCCTAGATTTAGAGCCTAATTATTCACTGTTTCCTGAAAATGCATCACACATTAAAACATACGTTCTGAATTCGAAATCACCGTTCCGTCTTCTAGATTCTTGCCCTACTTTAAACAATGATACTTACCAACTCGAATCATCAACTCAAAATAATAGTCTACTGGTGCGCGATTCACTTGGGGGCTTTCATCAGTCATCATTTTCAGCCATTCCAAGTTCTAAAAGATACACATTAGTGAATGACGCATCCCATGAATTCCATCACCCACCGACGATAGATAATGTAATTATTGGTACTGCTTTTCATCGAACATGTCGACCCCGACGAACTATAAAATCTAGTGCAGTTGGACTACCTCCACTATCATCTAGGCCACAATCGGCTCATCTACTTGGCTTACATACAAAATCTCAGTTAAGCAGTAATTACATTACAAATCTCAAATCAGGTTTGTTTCAATGCCAGTGTGTCCTCGTAGCATATCAACGTTATGTTATGTGTGCTTAAATGTACGGTGTGCATCGGTTTAATCAATGTTGCTTGCTTTTCTGTCTCTGTAGTTCTTTTCAAACTTATCGCTTTATTAAATTGTGTTATTTTCTTTGTTTAACCAAGGTCAATCTAATTCTGAAATCAAAAATACTTTTGTTGGAAAAACAAATGGTTGTATAAGCGATCCATGGGTAGGTGGTACTGATCTATCCACTAAACACTTATCAAATAACTTTGCAAATACTGAATCTAATGATGCTATGCCGATTTCTGAAACTGCCTGTCATTCACAAGACAATAAAAACAACAAAGATAACGATATTAATCAAAATGCGATCTCAAATAAACTAGATTGGTTTGGAAATGGTGGGTCTGGCTATCATCCACTTTTACTAAACAATGATATATGTGGTTCATTTGAAGTAAATGGAAATCACGAAGAATCTCAGATAAATACTGTAAGATTTTGTTTTAGTTTTATTTATAATATTATTTATGTTTGGGCATTTTGTATTATTTTCCTATCTCTCATTACTACCGTTTGTGAATACAATTGGTTACCTACTTTTTATCTTAAAAACAGGTTTATTTTGTGTTTACGGATGTGACGAATTTTCAGGGTTCCTCGCAATTACTCATCATCTACTATTTTCAAGCATGTTTGCTTGTAGCTAGTAAATAGTACCTAATTGATCATCGTTGTCTAACTTCATTGTTTCTTAGTAGAATACTGTTTGAAACTTTACCGAACCTGTTTTTCACTGTAGGTCTAACATTATGTCATTAGGATTTCGAACTATTTTCCTCACCTTAGCCCAAATATCAGGTAGACGTTTTATAATTTCATAGGTACCGTCATATTAAGTAGCTCTATCCGCGCTACAAATGCTTAAGTTAGTTTTATCTGCTACATCTCCATCAGCAATCGTATAACAGATCCACACCACTGCCACATACTTTCTTTAGATATGTTACCAGGCTTTCATCTATGATAAGCTTAAATATAGTAATGATTCAGTCGCTGGTTGTGATGTGGGTGCGCAGTGCCGAGGAGTCTCACAATAAGACAAAACTTCTATTGAATGCTTCCTAGTTCCCAGCAGTTAACTAACTTTAGTTCGAGGCATGGCAACTTGAACTGACGTACGCATGTACCAAGTTCTACGTTGTAACTGTCTGTCTGTCATAATGTAATATTTAATTACAACAACCTCTTCAACACAATAACTATTTAAGTTTTGCGAGTAAGTATCAACTTTTGGTATTGAGTTGAATATCACATCACATCCTCATTGCGCAGGTAACTGTCTATGTGATTGCCTGATATGAGTAGCCTAGTGGAAAGTGCAATGACGTTTGACACGAATGGATTGAGTTCGAATTTTGGTGTGAACATCAACATTGGGAAGCAGGTGCTTCCTGATAAGTCAGACAGACAGACAGACAGACAGTTACAACGTAGAACTTGGTACATGCGTACGTCAGTTCAAGTTGCCATGCCTCAATTAGCAGATAGAGATTAAGTTGTCGAATCAAATCCTAGAGTGGAGAAGGTAGTAGCAGCGTTAGTATTCATGGAAGGGAACAGAGACCGAGAACATTTAAGAAAATATGATTCAGTAAAGAGAAAATTATGATAAGTTCAGAAACATAGAATTTGGAGGAAGACAAGGAGTGGATGCACCTGCGCCATTGCCAACGATTTTGAGCCATATCACCCAACGTCTCTAGCCATTTATTACGAGCGTCACGCGGACCCCAACCAGGTAGTTTGCACCTATTAACATGGCTCAGCCCAACTGCCAGTGACTTCATGAACTGGTACCATGTTTTAGTTTGGCCGCCCCTAGCTTTCTTCCGGCCTACTCCTACACCAGACAGCATTGCTCGTCGAGGTAGGCGGTGGTCAGGCATACGTAACACATGTCCTAACCACCTTAGCTGATGGAGATTTACTACTTCATCAATAGGCTTACCGTATCTACCTAGTACTCTATTCCTAACCCACGTATTGCTTACTCGTTGGTCCCAGCAAACACGAGCAATGTTTCGAAGACATCTATGATCGAATACCAGAAGCCCACGAATATCCTCAATCCTTAATGGCCATGTTTCACATCCATAAATTAAGACGGATCGAACTACTGCGCAGTAAACGCGTCCTTTGGTCAGTAGTCAGATGTCTCGCCTATGCCACAGATGACGCAAATTCCCAAAAGCTAATCGGGCCTTATGTATACGCGCAGAGACTTCAGCAGACACCAGACTGTCAGGGCTGATTAGGCTGCCAAGATAAGTGAAGCGGTCAACACATTCAACTGCCTCACTCCCTATCACTAACTTCGGTGCCGAATCAAGCCAATCCTGAAGTAACATTTTGCATTTGGGTGGAGAGAATCGCATCCCAAACATCCTTACATTCTTGTTTAAGGTAGTCAAAAGATTCTGCATTTTATCAGCATCTTCGCCTAAGAGAACTATATCACCTGCATATTCTAAGTCAGCTAGTTTATCACCTGGAAGGAGGTCAACCCCGCCGAAGTCAGACGATGAAAATGTCAACTCTAAGAGTATATAAATGATAAAATTAAATAAAAATGGGGAAGGCGGACAACCTTGACGAACACCACTTGAGGTAATCAGTTCTGATGATAATCTGCCATAAGCTTTCACTCGACATGTGGTGTTCAAGTAGAGGGCTTGTATAAGGTTAATGTACTTCTGTGGTACGCCTTTCATTGACAGACATTGCCACATAACCTTACGATCGATAGAGTCAAATGCCGCCTTAAGGTCAAGGAATACAACTATTGTTGGGCGTCTAAAAGTGTGTCTATGTTCCAGAACCTGCCGAAGTGTGAATAGGTGGTCTATACAGCCACGTCCAGGTCTGAAACCACCTTGGTTCTCTCTAGTCTGCTCTTCACGAGCTTTAGTTAGGCGTCGAAGTATGATTGAAGCTAATATTTTGGACACTATATTAGTTAAGCTAATTCTTCGGTAATTGTCACAGGAGGACTTCTGTTCTTTCTTATAGATTGGAACTATTAGTGTTTGAGACCAGTCTGGTGGGATTACTCCCAATTCCCAGATTCTAGACAGGATCCCGGTTAATCTCGCTGCTAAAACCG